>JAVQJD010080978.1:0-10882 GCA_036023655.1 Nannoperca australis | reverse complement strand
TTCATACAACACTGGTCTCAACATGAGCAAACGCTCACAAAAAAAAAAAAAAAGCGATTACAGCATCAATATATAAGGAATACATATTTAGAAAACTAGATGTGGTCATAAAATACTACGGGCATATTTGAAGAAAAAAACCCCGGTAAAATTATAAGTAAAATGTTGAAAGAATTCAGTAAGTTTGGAGTTTGAATAGGCTTGGGTGAAATGAAGGTGACTCGCTGTCAACACACATTGACAGTTTTTACTACTGCATATTTTTTTCTTTAGCTCAAGTGGCAAAACAGTGCAAACCAACAGCTTTACATTCCTTTAGTATTCATTCGTGTTCATACTTCACAACACAGCATTCCTTTGTGAGAACACCGCTCCACACAACTCCCAGAAAGTAAAGTTGTTTCATTTTCTATTTTCAAAGAAAGCATTTCTTCATTCTCCGGGAAGTAACAGGTCACCTCTGCGTTTAACTAAACAGGGGAATGTGTGTTTGGGAGCACAGCACTGACATGACATTATGTGCTAAAGCGATAAGATATATTTTAGTTTATTCATCTCTCAAGACTGTAAAATGCTCATGGTAAGCACAGTATCTGATTAAACTTCATATGTAGGGTGCACACATGTAACATTTCACTCAGCGCGTCATTTACAGCACAGTACATTCCTTTCATTTTCCACCTCGCGGCCTCGTGATCCCCGACGCGACACATAAGACTACGCAGATGCAACAATCTTACAACTACAGACCTTTTCTGACTCACCAGTTCATCTTCCCTAAACCTGCTCGACCTCACCTGCAAGATCTCGGCGTCGGTTTAGTCACCAGCTTATGCGATTAAAATAATCTCTCAACATCCTGTAATTCTGAGTGGAAATGATAACCAGTTATTTTAAGTGCAAGACATTCAGTGGGGCACAGGGGAAGGGCCTAAATGCAGAAAGAAAAGAACATATGAGGCACTGGAGATCATTCATACTGTAGCAGGCTGTGCTTACTATAATCTGATAAGCATAATTGGCTTTGAAATTTTGAACATGCTCAAAAAAGTGCATATTATTCCCCCCCAAAGCGGAGAAAAACAGATTAAGTGCCGGAACAGTGCATAGGCACGCCATGCTCGCTAACGGTGGAATCAGAGAGGTGAAGACTTTTCTTCATGTTTATCTGGAACGGTCGGAGAGATGGTGTCACTCCACTAGGAGGAGTCTGTGAGCGCAGCCGAGTCTGACGGGACTCGAGGCTATAAACCGGAGTTGTGCAGGTTTGGGATGGGGTAGAATTTGGATACTCGACTCTGGGTGGTGGGGTTAAGGCATTCGGATTCACCGCTCATCTTGAAGAAGACCTCCTGCTCCTGCAGCTTCCGCGTGAACTCCTCCTCCAACGCCTGCAGGGGGCAGCAGATACCAACAGCTGAGTCAACCACTTTGAAGATTACTGGAGACGTTCACTGTGCGGGAGTTGTTAGTGAACGTAGTACAACCTTAGGGAGAATTTGTAAGGAATATGATTTCTTAAGTCAAAGAGTAAATGGATATTAAACGCACCTTCTTCCTGGGTCTGAGCTTCTCTCTCCACTCCTTTATCTCCTGGCTGTTCTCCTCGTCCAGCTCCTTCAGCTTTTGGGTCTCATGTTCAATCAGAAGGTGGCATTTCTCGTTCTGAAAGAAAATGTGGGTGAACAACAACAACAACAACAACAATAAATAACACCACATGTACTGTATAAGAATATACTTACGTCTCTTTGCTTTTATTTATTATACATTGACCATTTTTTGTTGTTGTTGTCTTGAGTAAAAAAAATATTCTCCTCTTATTTGACTTCTTTCCTCACACCTTCTATAGTCACAGTTCACTACTTATGATCAACATATTATATCTTGTTCTCCTGCTGCACACTGTGTGTGTGTGTGTGTGTGTGTGTGTGTGGTGACCCGACCTGCAGCTGCTGCAGCTCCCTGATGTTTGAGTCGCACTGCAGCTGCAGATCCCTCATCTGGTTCTCGTGTTTCTGGTGTTGATGGAGCCTCTCGTTCTTCTGCCTCTTTTCTTCCTGAGAAGCAAACTGGACCAAAAAAAAAAAGAAAAGACAACTGTGATGGCAATTCAGACTGCCGAGACTGCCTGCACTAAACGAAAGCTGGTGTACTCCTGCTACAGTATAAGCACTAGAGAGCCACAGGGCGGTGATTATGCAGAAGGATGAGTGAGAGCCGCGGCCTCGTAGAGCTCTGTTTGAAACATATGCTGCTCTGTTGGTGTGTGCTTTTCACCAGCTTCTTCTAGCTGCAAAGAATATTAAAACGATTTTTAAGATCTCCTCCGCCAGTCTAATCTGGGAAAAAACAGCAGCAGCATTCCAGTCACCATTTCACACCAGCGCTGCTGGATGCTGCTGCTCGGAGATCCCGACGGGCTGGGATTCATGAAGAGCGCTGTGTTTGTATAGTGCAGCTCCTGGGTGACTGTACGCCACTGTGACATACGTGTGACTTGTCCTGGCAGAAAAAGTGAAACAACAGTAGTGGCACGAGTCCACAGCGTCTGCACCTGTTTGATCCGCTCCCTCTCCTGCTCTGGGGTGACGGATGCGGTGGCCGTGATGCGGAGGCTCTTCTTGAACATGGCCATGCGGGTCTTGGCCTCGCTGCGCTGAATCTTGGGCAGACGCACCCTCTCTTGAGTCTGTTTGTTCTTCATCTCCTCAATCAACCGCTGGTTGTAGCGCTGCATCTGCTCCATCTCCTAGAAAATACACACACACGCAGTTTTTCTTGTTTTTAGTTCAACAGTTATCTAAACAACATCTCACATCTCTCGAAGCAGAATTTGTTCTGTCCACGTTCTTACTTTCTCATGTCTCTTCAGCAGCTGGTGTCTCTGCAGGAAGTACTGGTCTTTCAGCTGCTGCTTCAGCTGCTGGTGCTTCTCCTGCAGGTGGCGCTCCTCCAACTCCCACATGGCTGCCTCTCGAGCTGCAACACACACACACACACACACACACACACACACACACACGTTAGCCAGTGACGAGTAGAGTGAAGAAAACAGGTCTGACGAGCTGCAACAGGATGTGTCTGCATGTCACTCTCAGTACTTGTTTATTTTTTCTACCTTTCAGGCGGTTGGTTTGATGCCTGTCTGGCAGGAACATTTACTTGAGACTTGAAATACAGGATGCTTCGCGATCAAGAGGTGAACGGCCACATCTTGTTGCTGATTTCGTCAGATTGAAATTTTAACATAATGCACGGATTGATAACAAAAGTCTGCCGCTGATGTGGTGCCTTCAGTTGTTTCGTGATATTGTCTATGAAAGACTGCATGTCTCGAGAATGTCTTATGTCACAGTGAAATCAGTGGAGACTGGTAGGTGGCTCTAACGTACATACTCAGAAACGATGGTATGTTTAAGAATGTGGTGACAGCAGCAGGAATGTAAAAGATCCACGTAGTTCTTTCTCCGTCTCCTACCTCTCATCAGCTGCTGCTTGTGGTTGAGGCAGTCTCTCTCTATAGTGGTGATCTCCAGTTTATGCTGCTGGATGATTTTCTTAAGGGCTCCGTCCAGCTCTTGCTGCTGCTTCTGTAGGAACTCCTGCTCCTGAGGAGCCGGAGAGAAGAGGAGCAGTGAGGAAAGAGGCCGGAGGAAGCCACGGGGATCATACAGAGGGACAGCCAAGAGCAGAGAGAGGGAGAGAGAGACAGCACAAACACATCTTAAGTGTCAAAAGTTCCTGGAATAAAACTACATCAATCTAATCAAGTCATCCACTTTAAGTTCAGTACAACACAGAACACTAAAGATGTCACAGCATCAACTGGAATCAGTAGAGGAGACACTCAGAAATCATGGATGGCAACAATCCACAATGAAGGTGAAGAGAGAGAGAGAGAGAGAGAGAGAGAGAGAAGTTAACAGTCCAGTAAAGATTTAGATTCACAGCTTTATGTGAGACAACATCGATACTGATGTCCACGTCGTCCAGGGCCCAGCCTACATTACGCACGACTCATTTATTCATTTCATTGTCGTTTCTATCTTTACACATAATAAAATAAAAAATGTAATGATCTCTTCTTTAGATGTGTAAAACCTAGCTGGTGGCAAATTGTAGGTTATATGCTACTATTACTTCACTAGGCCATAATTGATCATAGAAATACACAGAATAGAATAGAACACCTGGGTGACATTGTAGTTATATACTGCTGAATCTAAATGAAGCTGGTTAAATTGTGACACCATAACCAAATGATGCACAATACAAGTGACTTTGCATCCACCCTGTAAGGCAGTCAGTCTATATTTGGACGTTGGCTGACAAGAGACAAACAAGCGTGGATCCAGACAGAAGCGGATCAACACCTACACCACCTCCGGGGAAGAGCTCCGTAACATGTTTAATCCCGGCTTCAGTCTAGTCTGATTGCAAACAGTGTGATACCATATAAACACCATATAAAACGCACGGACTAGATGTGGAACATGTGTGGACTGGTGGCGGAAAAAATACTGAGCAGGAGAGGAAGAGAGAGCCACCGCACAAACACAGTGATGACAAACACTGAAAAGAAAACGACACCGCCCATGCTTACATGTGTCGTCCTTAAAAGTAAAGCTGAACCATCACTGAACTGTCACTTAACTTCGCTCACATCTAAGTATGGGCCGGAGAGAAACAGGGGGGAGGACGGGGTGGGTGGGTGGGTGGGTGGGGGTGACTTACATCCTGCATCTGAGCGTTGAAGAGTGCGCATGAGGACAACTGAAAAGACTGTATCATAACCTGGGCCACTGCCTGCGGAGGAGAGCACACAGCGCACTCGCCCTGATCAGGGACAGACAGCACACAGCAGGCTGAGAATCTCTCTCTCACACACACACACACACACACACACACGCACACACACACACACACCCCGATAACTCCTAAGTCATGTAAGAGATGGCCCTTTTACACATGGGTGAGATTAAGGCGCGCAGCACCGTCCTGGATAAATGTTAGGAGGAAGTCAATCTTATTAATAGTTGTCCTCTCATGCTTGAAAAGCGGCTCATAATTCCAGCACTTCAGATTCATCCAGCTTGCAAAAGAGCAGTTTGGTTACTTTTTTCAGTGGCCCATGAAGCGTTAATAATGTAAGAGTTACCTTTCAAAAAGAAAAAGAAGGCCTTGGTCCACAACATGACTCATGTCTAATTCAGAAAAAGACGCACAGGAGAGCAAAGTTTGGAGGAGGGTTTTCAGTACAGACGTCTACTGGTGAAACAAAAGCTGTGAGTGCCATCGCTCCCTCATTCAGTAATTCAAAACACTGCAGGTGCTCCGCGGTGAGCCGTACAGAGAGAGAACACACATGAATCATCATCATCATTTTGATTCAGTGCCAACACGTGTACTGTGACATAACTGTACTCTCAACATCTCAGGAGCAAAGGTGAAGAACTGCATTGTGGGATGTTAAGTAATCAGTTTGTGGCCGTTTTTTTTAGAGGATCAAATCTATCACAGTATGTGATATTCTGTTGTGGCTGCAACTATTTTCATTATCAATTATTCGTCTACTTATCTTCTTGATTTATCATTTGGTTCATAAAATGTCATTTTATGCATTTTCCCAAATGTCTTTTTTTGTGTGGTGAACAGTTCAAAACCCGAAGATATCCACTTCACTATTAAAGAGGACAAATAGTTTCAGTCGACCAATCGAACAAACAAAAATGTATTTTGTGTCATGACCTTGTGTATATCATAATCATGTATGCATTTTCTGGAACCTCAATTGGGAAATCAATAATGTATAAAATAACCCGACTGGAAGGAGTATTTTTTGGCTAAGTGAATGAAATACATAGAAGAACAAGGTGCTTCATCACATTGACAAAAAAAAAACCATACTCAACCATACTTAAAATTTTGACACTCAAATAAAATGTTATACAGTGCACTTGGTCGTGAATATGGAGCGATTGCAGGCACAGCAGTTCTTTGTTTGTGTGCATGAATGTCTTCCAAATATGAATGAAGTTATAGAGAGAGGGAAGAGGAGAAAGAGTCATTTTCCTCTTTGACAGAGTAAGAGACAGCAGGTGACGGTTTACCTCTGCAGACTTAAGGAGCGATAGGTCCTCCTTTAAGAGTTTCATGAGCTCTTTTCTCAAATGTTTGGGTGACAGTCCAACTTCCTGTTTGACCTACAATGCGTGCACAGAGACTGGTTGATGCTGTATATTCTGAAAATCTAATAAATCTGGGCAACAATAGTAGAAGACATGCACGGCCCACTGAGAGGAGAGATCCTGCGTCCAGCCACCAACTGATTTAAAGTTAGCATGCATGATTCCCACGGCCTGCGATCGACGTCAGTCAGTCTTTAGATTATTAGTTTTTCAAAGTGTAAGTCTGAGTTGCACGACTCACGAGTTAGTCAGATGAAAGATTTGGCTGCTAGATGGCAGAAAATGTTAGTCTCTCTTTGTATTACTTTGCATTCAATCAAGTCCCACAGCCATCAAGATGATTATTTTGCCTAGAAATAAAAATCGAGAAATAAGAAAAAATACAAATAAAAACAGAGTAACTGAGATGGAATCATCTGGCGACCTCTGAGCTCCTAGATGCCTTAAGAAAGTTGCTTTGTCTATAATAACTTTGGTCAATTTCTATCAGTGCACTATTGAAAGTGCTCTCACAGGAGGTTTAATAGTGTGGTGTTGGAAACTGTGGTTGACCTCAGCATGAGTCATGATCAGAGACAACACTCGTCCAGGCCGTTGCTTATTTTTACCTCTTCCATTGAGTAAGAAATGTTGTAGCCTGACACCCCAAAATGTATAGACCCCTTTTATCCTCCGGCAATAAGACGGGCCACAGGAGCAAGTAGCCACTAACCCACTGCGTATTCTTCTTTATTCAAGTCAACGTATTACTTTTTTTTATGTACTTGTTTATACTGCAACACTGAGCGTGCAACTGTGTCATAGCAACTGTCTACTGTGTATACTTTTGAACAATATTTTGGTATTGTATGGAAATGCACTGGTGACAGTTCAATGACAATAAAGTTCTAGGATCCTTGAAAATACAAGGTCAAGATGATTCCACATCAGTTACTCTGATGCTTTTATTATTTCCCCATAGGAGCCCAACACCACTCGCAAGAAACCTTTAAAAGTCGACCATCCCATGACCAAAGCCTCACACACTCATACAAGAGACATGGTTAATTAAATACACAATAACAGTACATTTGAATAAAGAATACAACATTGCACATAACAAAGTACAAAAGAAATACACATTTTATCAATAACTGTGGCAATCATATTTAAAAAAATATATTTTGCAGCTAAACAACCACAACAAAGTACATAACTGAGGGCTGAAGCAACTTCTTTAAGCCAACCTGCAGTAATATTTTTAAGTACAATGAACACAATCTCTTAGTGGCCCTGAAAGCAAATTGCGAGCAGCCCAACCACCACCAAGGCATCACAATGCACAATGGATGCCAATCGGCACAATTGCCAGAAAAATGCTGCATAAAGCGAAACACAAAAACTGCAAGCACGCCTCCAAAACCTCCAGCATAGCATTTAAGGCTGCCAAGCAGAGAAAGAGGCAGAAAAGACTAATAAAGACCTAGCATGTGTAGATAGATGTTCTTGTTTTGCTACAGCAGAAGCAGAATATATTTACCATACATTAAAAGCCCAGCTCACCATCATGATAAGGATAAGACTTTACGCTTAGCCTGAGACTGAACTTTTATTAAATAGTTCTCCAAAAATACCAAATAGACTCAGTAGCAGAGTATTGCTTAAGAGGCAACCAGAAGCCTCTGGGCTGCTGAATAATGGATACAGCAACATGGAGCTAGCAGCATCTATGAGAAAGATAGCACAGTCTGTTTGTTGCTATCATTTGCACACATACAGTACAAGGCAGAACAGCAGGGCACACCACTCCCTTAGGATTAATATGCCACAGCCAAATATGCCACCGGCTAAGTTGTTAAACACATGCACCATTAAACAGCTCCTATCTATGACATGCAAATGCTTACAATGCCGAGCTAAAAGGCCACTAAAAGGCCCTCCCATGCAGAAACAGTCATGCACGGTCATACCTCTTTCTTGCGGTTGCGCATCATGTTTTGGAACTTGGAGAGCTCCTTGTCTTGATCCGCTTTGATGCGCTTGGCTTCGTCTCGGAGTCGGCTGGTGTGATCCTGTTCCAGTCGCTCAATGGTCTGCTTCTGCTTCTTCTCGAGATTCTCCACTTCTTGGTCATATTGACGCTTCTTACCCTGCACGGACAGAATCGACAGGTGCTGGCATCAGCCTGACAAGACAACTAGTATTTATACGTGATCCAAAAAGGTTTTAGGCCTTTATTGCTTTGGAGGGAGGCGGACATTAACTGTCTAACTAAAGACATCTCTATAGACGTTTATTATGACAGACTCGAATTACAGTTTCTAAAATGGCGACCATCACTGATTAAAAAGAACTTGTGTTTCACTGTAGAAATGCTAAATAAGTAGATGAGACATGATAGAGACAAACTTTGAGAGGAAGCAGGTCGTTTCCTAGTTGGCCAAATAATAATAAAAAAACATTACAGCTCTGCAGTACGAGAAAACTGACTCACAACAGTTTCCTGTTCAAAGCGCCGGTAGATCTGCTCTCTCTGCTGCTGTAGCTTGTTGCTCAGCTGCTGCTGTGCCCTCTGCTCCTCCTTCTGCAGGAGGCGCAGCTCTCTCAACTCCTGCCGCCTGAGGAAACCACAGCAACAGCGCAGTCAGGGGGCCGCCATATTAACTCATGTCAAATTTTGAGCTTGTCATTGATGATATAAGGATTTCCTTCACAAAAGACGTTTATCTTTAATTCTTTGGATGGGACTTCTTAGTTTGTGTCCTAATAAAACATTTTTAATCCCATTAATCCTAAAAGGATTATTGTCCTGCTTTGACGGTCCTGGTTTCATCATTTCTGAATCAGTAGTTGTTAAATTGATGCATGTTAACTCTGTGCATTAGTGACATAAGGGCATGAACCAAACAGCAAAGAGTCAGGCAGCACTTGAAAAAACATTCGAAGCATGTCTTTAAAAGGCAACATGGGAGATGACAGTAACATAATGCAGCATTCATCACGGGAGATAACCATCTGGCATTTGTAAAAAGCTGTGGGAGTTGTGAAGTGAACAAGAACTCTTTAAGGCAGGTGTGTTTTTTTTCTTTTTGACGTACCTCAGGAACCTCATCTCTTCACTCTTGGTGTCGTTATCCGTCACTATCTTTGATGTCGTCACACTGACCTCCACGCCGTCCACCATGAACTTACGTGTCTTCTTCAGAGTCTTCTTCTGACGTTTGGACTCCTACAAATTAAACAGGGGTGGTTTGGGCGCTAATATTTTCAAAATGGTGTTCATGACTCAAAAATTGAGGTTGTAAGTGAGGCTCAGATTATATTACCTGCATAGACACTGAACCCCCTTCTTTGCTCTTGGACAGGAAGCTGGAGATGGACAGGTTGAGGTCAAGGCTGCTGCTATCAGCCGCAGAGCTGCTTCCAGAGTCAGAGTCCTTCTCCACATCTGGTTTGATCACAGCAGGGCTTCCATGCTCGACCTTGCTTTCTGAATCGGTTTCACTCTCTGGGACAGAGACAGCATCATTGGAAGTGCCCTCATCTGCACGAGTGGCTGTCTCCTCATCTTCCTTCACATGGACATATTTAGATGGGACCGCTTGTTCCGAATCCTCAGAGGTGTCTTTGGCTTCATCACTGACTCCATTTGTGGATTCAGTTGGTGCCTGTGCCTCCAGTTCAACCTCCTCTCTGGGGTGATTGTCTTGTTCAGGCTGCTCTACCTCCTCAGGGGCCTCATCCTCAGGATTCTCATCTGGCTGACTTTCTACGGCCTCCTTCTCCAAGAAAACCTCAGCGGGGGACTCATCCACACTCGACTTTGTGTCCGTGTCTCCATTTATGTTTGTGTCTATTAAATTTGACTGTATAATCACTGTGTCTATATTTACATCTATGCCATTAGCTGTGTCTTCTTGTTTGGTCTCACTCTCTTTTTGTTGAGGCATATCCTTATTGGTCTCTTTGCTTTCTTCTTCTGCCTGAGCCACTTCTCCTGATATGGATTCTGGTTCTTCTGGTGGATCTTCAGATTGCTCTTGTGATTCTCTGGATTCTTCTGTACCCGCTTCTTTTTCTTCCTCTTTTTTCACCTCCTCAGGCTCTCTTTCTTCTTTTACGACTTGGGTCGGTTCATCCTCTGTATTCTCCTCTTGAGTCCCCTTCTGTTCCTCCTCTGTTACTTGACCATCTGTAACAAGTTCTTGGATATCCACTGTATCTGCAGGTTCTTGGTGTGATACAATGGGCTCAGCAGGAATGTCTTCAGCTTGGCCATCTTCTGGTTTAGGCTCCGTAGGATCTTGTGAGGTAACATCCTTAGTTGGCTCTATTAGCCCAGAGGCCAGGTCTTCATTACTGGCATCAGACACTTCATTGAGTTTCTCCTCCTCAGTCTTGTCTACTTCACTTGTTCCAAGTCCTTCATCAGAGAGCTTATCACTGGTCCGGTCGTCAGCAGGCTCGGCCTCCGTCTTTTCTGTGACAGATTCCAGCGTGGAGGGAGTTGGTGGGACTTTGTCATCCTCTGAGCTGGCCACACTGGCATCTGATGGTGCCCGCTTGTGCCCAGGAACCGTCTGAGGCAACAGTTAAAAAAATATGAATATGAATACGAACACACACACACACACACACACACACACACACACACACACACACACACACACACACACACACACACACACACACACACACACACACACACACAC
>JAVQJD010080972.1:0-21482 GCA_036023655.1 Nannoperca australis | reverse complement strand
TCTTGACTCTATTTTCTATTCATTTCACAACGTATGGTGGTGAATAAGTGTGACTTTTCATGGAAAACACAAAATTGTTTGGGTGACCCCAAACTTTTGAACGGTAGTGTATATATACGAATACGCTATATCCAGTTCTCTATATATCCATAATTTAGGCCCCTTTTCTGTTAGTCAGCATCATGACTTTTCTTAACATTTACAGTTTCTTCTATGTTTTGTCTCTGGCCATACATATAGCTAACAAAGTTAGCTAATGAGCAAGAGTTAGCGTTATGAAAGAAATCACAGGAAAAACCTTTGGACACTTAAAGTTATCCATACCTACAACAGACTATGCTTTATTTAACCTTACCTGGTGTGCGCTACAAATACAAGGATTTTTGATGATCGCCTCAGTCTAATCCTTTCGTCTTTACCATACCAACCAACATTACCTTTCTGTTCCTGGCAACCAACAACACAGCAAGATGATGTTTTCTAAGATGACACTACTCTGAGGAGATTTGTGTTTGCCTTCAGTTTTTACCTCCAGCTAATACCGTGACATAACCATGATGTCGGCACTAAAAAGGTCTATTGGATCCAACAGTTATTTAAATGAAACCACCTAAGAAGTTTAGAGGAGAAATCACTGTGCAACTGCTTTTTTGTAAGAGGTTACAAGCCAAAAAGGTTGGGAACAGATTAATTTTATAAACGTATACGTGTTCCTATGCATAATCTCAGTCAGAAATGTAACAACTGTAGTTACAATATAAATATAGTGGGGTAAAAAGTACATGTTTTCCCTCTGAAAGTATAAAGTAGTGGAAAATGGAAATAGTCTAAATTGTTCTTAAGTACACCATTTGCGTACATGTACTTCATTACTTTCTACTGCTGACCAGCAGCCATGGCAACTGCATACAGGCAGAAAAGAGAAAGAAAGAAGAAAAATGCTACTTTGTTCATGTTAAAAGACATTTAAATTGTCTTTGGTTTTATGGACATAAATTTGAGTGATTGCTTCCTGTCGCCTCACAGAAAGCAGCCTAATGTGTGGTGGCAACACGTGAGTGCTTCTACTACTGATCTGCACTTCTTTCATTAGAGGCTGACAGTTGCCAGGTCAGAGCCAGAAGGGTTCATCTGTGCAGATAAGAATGAACCATACCAGAGCAGCCGCAGGCACCCTCTCTGACATCTTCTCATGCCTGCTTGATAGAGCTGGGAGGAATGTAGTGTCTCATACACGTCCTCTCTCCTGAGCTCCCCCTCCATTTTTTTGCCCTCTAAAGAAAAGATGAAAAGAAGCATTTGGGCATGACTATCCACCAATGTGTCATACAGATGGACGCTGGTTCAGAATCACCTCTATTTGTTGTATCCGAGGATTTATGATACTAAGTGATCGTGTCTCTTGATGAAGATTCAACAAAGCAGGATGTCAAAACTTGGCTGATGTAACAAGGCCTGTTCATCCTGAAGTGTACACCTCTGAAACACTCTCCCCGTTGTGTCACACAGCTCTGTGTTTTCCATTAACATCTTGATAATAGCCCAGCGGCACAGGGGTTAAAAAAAATACTTCACTGTCTGCTCCCTCAATAATTTGTAGCATTTTTAACCCCATTGGGGGGAGGCCTGGGACTTCTCAGGGGAGGCTCACTAAAGCTGAGCACTACGTTCCCAGAAAACATGGCTGGAATTTGGCTCAGGGGCAGATGGGTATCCTTTCAACAAGAGGAGGGTGGAATGTGCTCTTTGTGGGAGTGTTATGTGTTGAAGGCAGGAGGGGGTGCATCTGAGCCGGTGCCAAACTCTCCCAGACTCTCACTAGTGATGTATATGTGATGTAAACATGTGGGGAGCTGATGAAAACATGCATCTCAGTCAGCGATAGTAAATCTGAGCTGAGCTTAACTGGATCTGGAGAGTGGTAGTGGGAAGGGGGGTGTATTAGAGTCACTGCTTGCCTATGATACTGTACTGTATCTATGCAGGTTTTCAAATCATATGACTTTGCCCAATATGAGTGTGTTCATGTAATTTCATGTTGAATTTGAAGGCATTTTGGAACTTAAGTTTTTAAAAGAGTGCTACAAAATCTGTAAAAAATTAAAATGAGAACTACACTGAAAAACAAAGCCAAACTAATGAGGAGTCTATAAATTGCTCTTTGCTTAAATCTATTGTGATGAGATTTTAAAGGAAACTGTTTTGTCTAGCCTAATTTCTTGAACTTCAGCATCAGACCAGCTTTAGTCTTTAGATTAAAAAACAAGACTGTGCTTTTTATAAGGAATCAAAACACATACAATACTCTGTATTTGGAATCCTTAACTCATTATATAACCGGCCAACCACTCTACAAACTATAATATGATTTATAGAATTATGGGCAGTACATTTATGCCTCATAAATAACCTCAAAAACATGTCTAAAGCAGAAGAGAAAAGGTTCTATGAACTAATCACTGCTTCGCCTAGATTATTTTTGATCAATCAATGAACCTTCCCACCACCAGTGTGTTTGCCTTAATCACTGTTCTCCATTTCAATATTTCAATCAGGAGAGACTAATTGAAAGACAGGCTTAAAATTAATTTATTAATTTGACATTGTGTGCACAACAGGAAAAAATAGCCCCCTGATTGAGTGCAGACACTGTTGGATGGGGAAAAATGGAGAACAGGGTAGCTGAAGGTCTGGATAGATGTTGTGTGAACTGGAGTACAAAGTGATGACCTCACTGGAAGGATCCATGGGCAGCTAATTCTGATGAAGACTGGAGGTGAATGGGGCGGAGGTTGGTTGCATTGATCTGACGCTGATATAAAAGTGTACTGCAGCAGTTTTTAGTCGGACAGCAATGAGATGATTAGCTCACAAAGGCTGTGGCAATATCTGATTGGTTAAAGTGGAAAGTGTAAAAGCCCTCTGTCATCTGATCAAGTTGGAAGCAGAAAGCAGAAAAGCTAAGCTTCAATGAATCATGGTCTATACATCCATGATTCATTTCAAATTCATCATTTAGCCTTTTAAAAAAGGTATCTCTTTCAGGTATGTAACACTAGTAGTTATGGAGTATCACAAGGCTCAATTCTTGGTCCTTTTTTATGTTCTTTATCAAAATCTTTCAACTGGCTCCAGACTCCCTCTTTTTGTAGCCTCCCCGCCTTCCTGCCAGAATTGATTTTAAAATTCTCCTAATAACTTTTAAAGCACACCATGGCCTGGATCCCAGCTACATGCATTTTATGTTTATATCCCCATCAACGGTGGTTTGCTTAGAATAAACACAAGAGGAGCTTGGCAGTGTGCATGAAAAGTGATAAACAGTATAGTTAAGAGAAGACGGTAGTAATATGCAACACTTACAGAATCTGGCAGAGCACTAGCCACTCTGGTTGACTGACAGGTGATCTTTCAGATGTAACGTGCAATTAGTTTTGCAATTACTGCCTAAACTAAAGTTTAATAAGAAAATACACACAAGAAAACAGAAGAAAAACTCTTTAACATGACTCAAATCTAATCCTTTTAACTGCAGCTAGAAACACACTACATGGTCAGTTCTTAAGCTGTAAATATTGAGCTTCACCTATTTATCTATTAGAAAGGCTGGAGTGTTTACTGGACTTTGCTGAGCCTCTTTTACATTCCCCAGGGAGAATAGTCTCTTCCCATTTACTCACCCAAGGTTGGCCAGGATTTTCATCTCCAAAGATATGCATTTCTAAACATTGTATAAGCATTGTGCATTATTCATTGAGCTTATTAGAGGAGGTGGACTTTGGGTTATTGCAAATCAGAGGAACAAATATTAACCCATAACATTAGCATACGAATGAGTAAGCTTCCCACTGAATGACAAGGACTGGTATCATAGAACATGCCCTCAAGGTAAGCACTGCTCAATACCTAATACAAACAATATAGGGTGGAATTAAAATTGTATGACATCTGCTCCTGTAAGTCCAATTTTGTTTGTACTTAGGAAATATCTTGTGTTTTGTACTTATCCAGAGAACCCCATCACAATAAATGTCACTGGTGTTTTCTGTGTTTACTATGGAATATAACATACCTAAAATTGCTAATAAGTCAACATACCATAATGGTGCTGTGCAGGAATAACACATTGACGAAAAGCATTATGGCTGGCTTGCTTCCTCGCATCATGTGGACTGTGTGCAACTTTGAATCACTGAACATGCCTGCACATATGTACCCCTGTTTATGACATATTTGAGCATCAATTCATTTTGGACGAAAATCAATTATCCTCCCGGACCAAACTGTCAAAAAGTATTTTTCTGAGATTGTAGCCTAATGAGGCACTGCAATCTCTTCCCCCCAAGACACACACACACACACACACACACACACACACACAGTTCAACACCCAGCCAGCTGGTCCTACATGCTACATGCCCTGATGCATATCATTCACTTTTTCCTTCACTATGAAATAGAAGCATGGGAAATATTCAGAATCAGTGAGAAAAATTGGTACCGTGAGATGCAAACTGACACTGCAGACTGAAACACTACCAATACATCGTTCACAAGCTGGACTGCTGTTGTTTCAACAGCCAAGTAAACATTTGAATAGATTTCAATTCAATGGTCTGCATCAATTTCGAAAAACCTAGCATAGTGTCTAAAATTCAGGGCCTAAATATCTCTCTCATGTCAGATCACAACAGCTTCCAAAAATACAGCAAATGGTTTTTGAAATAAGATGCATTATTTCATTATTTCTCATTTGTGTCAATCATGTTGAACTTTGCAACATCCTACTTCCCTGTGTCCATCAGAAGCTTGATAGGAATAATCAGACTTCAGTCACCGTGCAGAGCATGTATCAACGTGTCATCTAAGTGACGCACGCATCTCAACTTTACTTGACCCCGTTACATCACTTCACTGCCTCTCATCTTACTGCATTTGTCACATTTATATTATCGGAGGAGGATGAGCCTATGTGTAGGTGTGTGTGTGAAAGAAAGTTGAAGAAGCTTCCGGTGCCTGTTTTGATCTGGAGCACAGTGTTTTTTTTAATTACCGCCTGGTATACAAACTCCTGCTGGAGCTGCTGGTTGTACATTTTCAAGCATCATCAAGTTCGAAGAGGAACATTGCAAATGTTCGTTACGTTGGCAGGCAACACAATGTGCCTCAGATTCATAATCCAAGCTGCAATTGACCGTTTGCTAAGCCACGTCCTCCTTAGTTACAACGCACTACAAAACGATAATAAGTTTGAGAATGATAATCATATATACCAATAACCAAAAGTCACAATCATTTATTGTGGTTCCTTGCTAAATAATATTAGTTTTAGAAATAAAGTTTGTTCTGACTAATTCATCCTGATGTGCTGTCTGCTCTTTCCCTTACTGAGGTGATCTAAAGTACAAATCGTAATATTCCTGAAAGGGCTTTGCTCCTGTTACACCTATATAATGTACACTGAATACTTTACTCAATAGTGAGCTGAATAATTGTGGACATTTGGATGGCACTATATAGTAGATGCACCACATTTGGACACTCAAAAAAACTAAACCAACAAATAGAAAGTGGCGGACAGTTAATAATTCACTTGATAGTAAGTAGGGAGTGATTTCGGAAACAGCCACTAACCTTTTCAATGTTTCAAGCTGACTTTAAAAATGTGGTCTTAAATATGCATCTAATGGCTACATACATGAAATTGTGCTAAAATACTTTTTTTCTTTAGATGTTACAAGAGGACCGACTTTTAGATGAGATGCGAACTAACTACTGTGTGAATGTAATGCTTTTTAGGATAATGACTTTGCCCAGAGTGTGCACTTCACCACATCCTATAGAGCAGGACAGAGCCGCTAACCAACGTTAGCCAAACATGCTAAAAATTTAAGTTTTTGTTAGATCAGACAAATACTGTTTAATCCATTCCTTAACTTTTGCTCTTGACATCCAACAAAGGCATACTGCTTCAACACACCACTGTTCAGAGAGGGATTTAGTGATCAATCATTTCACCCCTATTGATACAATAATTTCTCTCTGACACTCAGTGTGTACAGGTTAGTTCTAATAGAGGTTTTTCCAGGAGGCTCCTCCTTCACCAGTCTATGCCTGATTTCATATGAAACCACAAGAAGGAGCTTGGAGCCTAAGACAAGGTTCAAGGTTCCATAATTTTCACAGTTTTCATGTGTGTTAAATGTGTATAATCTCAAATCGTGGCTTCATAAGAGCCAAGAGACTGTCATGTCAACATTTTAATTCAACATGATAATGGAAATCTAGCCTTGAAAAAGCCATGATGTCAGGAAATGAATACGATGCTCTAACAATATTTTGATCCAATTGATATTAAGTTTTTCTGTGGCTCATGCTTGATGCTCTCAGCCTTCCTGTAGCCAGACAGGTCAGTAATGAGAAAAACTTGTTTTACTCTAAAAACATGGCTTTCCAAGGCTGGCTTTAAAACACTTTGTTTGGCTCTTATGACCAGATCCTAAGTGGGTCAGCCATAGTAATGGGCCGCCCCATCGTCCTTCGTCTGGTAATTCGGAGCATTGATTGAACTCAGTCTCAACTTTCCGTTAACCTGTGCAGAGAGGCAGAAGACACGGTATCACTCAGGAGGAAAGAAATAAAAACGGAGGGGGGGTCTGTGTCGGGGGGTCGAAGAGAAAGATGATGTTCTCATATGCCTGACTTGGTCTCTGAAAGGAACATGTATTTCCAAATATAGCAATGTAACGCAAGGACATGGTATTTAGTTCTCTGTAGACCAAATTCGCCTGAATGAAAGTTAGCTGAAAAGCAATTAACCAAACAATATCAACATCATTTATGCTCTTTGTTTACAAATGGAAATGGAATTTTCATGTGGACATGTTTACACTGTCAGTCATAAGTACAGCCTCTCTGTAGTCTTTGTAAACGTAACCAGCATTCAGCTCACTGTTTCAACACATGAACCGTGTATGAAATGAACTTATGCAATCTTAGAAATTGAGCAATTCCAGTTTCCTTTCGCAGTCACAGTATGGCTTCTGTATTTAGGCGTAATTTAGTGCACATTGCTGTTCCGATACCAATAATCTTGTTTTTATAATCAATGACTACCAGAGGAGGTGTGATGGATCGTAATGCTGCATTAACAGAGCCTGACATTAATGATTCAAATTTCCAATCCGGCGCTGTATTGTTTGTCCTTGCCACATTTAAGCACATCTATTTCGTATCGAATGCCATTCATCATTCCTCAGTCAAACATGTTTCATGTGAGTACACATAATGTGGTCGTAAAAAGACGGATGCTGCGCCGCATTAGAAGCAGTAGATAATGGCCCTTTTTGGACTTGAGGGGATTTGTCACTTTTGTTTGTACATCAAATAGCACAAGAACATCAGCAAGGACAACTGTGGTTTACACGAACCATTGGCAGACAGCCAAGCAAAGAGTAATAACAGAGAAGGGAAGAAAAAAGAGCCACCTTACATCATCTATTGTGTTGAAGACCGACAGGAGAGTTATGTACTATATATGTGTCACATTGGAGTTTTTAAAGGGCTTGAATTGTAGCACAAACAATTACAAAGGCTGCTTCCACAGCCTCACTTTCACCTTATTCAACTGTACAAATATTTTGTGTATGAATCTGACACTGAGAATAACATTCAGTTAACATTCCAAAAATAAAATGGTATTGGTATTTGTGAAAGTACTGTTGCAGCCTACTGAACTATATCTCAAGCAATAGGTTATATTCTGACCCTGTAATTCATTTTAAAGCTCTGAGCATATTTTCCTGGATATTGTTCATACTTTCAAGAGGTGACTGATTATTTCCAAACACTCTAATTTGTCTGTAGATCATTACCAGTGCTCTGAGGTCAATAGATAGATGCTGCACCTACACACACATATTATTTCTCCCCTGTGGCCACCCCCTCCATGTTTTCCCTATCTGACAGAGGATTTGTTGCCTGAGCCAGATGGCTTTTCTCAACAAAGATGAACCCCGCAGATGAATGCACACCTGTGATACGACAGAGAGAAAATAGTGATGGTCCGAGAGCGGTGTCTCTGAATAAATCATGGGCTGGAGAACAAAAGCTTCCAGCAGTTTGATCAACGAAGCTCATTTCAATCTCTTTTTAATACGCTAAGACCTGCAAAATGTATCAACCTGGCTGCACTAAACTCAGCTTAACATTTACAACGATGGGGAACCTTGTCTGAAGGAGCTGTTAATTCCTCATTTATTCTGTGGAATAGGACACTCTCTGAGGTGCACTGAGCTAATCTCTATTAGGTGATGACAGTGGGCATTTTTGCTCTTATTAATTGACAAGCTTTCTTGACACCAGACAAGAGATGCAGCTAGTAACAACTAATTTCTACTTTATCCTAAATAGATTAATGTGCCATAAACTACAGAAAAGTGCATAAAAGGACTACAAGAGATCACATTGGATTTCTTGACCTTATTATATAAGTTGTAGCTCTGAATCAGGTTCTTTGTAAATGTGTGGCCTTCCATTCAGCTGGCAGCTTCAGACATGCAGGCGAATGTTTTTTCAGTAACAAGAGTTATGGAGTTGGCCTTCATAATTTGAAAACTGCATTGTCTGCCTATCGTATCGACTTTGCCTTCTGTTTAATCAGCTCTTTCTGACAAAGGTCATCAGGAAACATCCAAACCTGGACCACGGATATTAGCCCATTTGTGATCAGAAAGGCCCCATCCCAAACATTTTGCCTTGAATTTTTGCATATTTTTGCATAGCTATTAACCTTTTCAAAAATCGAATCTTGATTTGACAAACTGAGGTCTAGCATAATGTGGTTCATCTCTCAGCGTGGATTAAGAAAACCAGAACCCTTTATCAAGCAAGATGAAAAATCCGAGATAGCATAGTAAGACAGTTTGAGGTAAACTGTATCTGGGTCAGGTCCAGTCTGCCGTACTGTTAGTGTTTCTTATTGAACACTGTCTTCCTCTTTCTCCGTCTCTCTCTTGCTTCTCGAGTTCATCCTCTCTCAAATTGACCGCATGCATTATGGGGCATGGGGAACATGGCTACAAAAGTCCCTCATTAGAAGTTTGGGTTTCTCTGAACATTATGGGAGGAGGTGGAGTATTGATCGCTGCAAGATAGCTAACTGGAAAACACTTCCCCTCGGAGCCGACTGAAGCTCATTTTGGAGGGATGCTGCTGGCAAGCTGGAGACTATTCCACATCTGGTTATTGGACCCGGGGCGGTAGTGAGTACAGTATGTTTCTCCTGCAATCAGGAAACACTGGGAAATCTATATGTGGTAATTACAAATTCATGCCACCACTGTGAAATTGAACACTTGGCGTCATTATGAAGTAATGGGTGCATTAGAGGGAAGTTTGCAGCGATGATTTCCCTCTCGTATGAGTATCATCAGCAGTGATCCACACAAATGCAACATTATCCTGTCAAATTGCACAAAAGGATGGTATTGTATGAGAATGCAGCACTGGAATGTACTTTTCCTTTACACAAAAATAAAGTAGAATGTCGCTCAAAAACTGAAATACAGCATCATAGATGGTTCACTTAGTTCAAAATAAACCCTCTACTTTGCTTACAAAGCTCATTTTGAAGCCATTAATTCAAAGAGGCTTTTTATATATCTACTACAATGGCCAATTTGTACATGAGATTTTAAAATATGCTATGACTCACATCCATTCTCTCTATCTGTAATGTAATTACCTCACATGCTGTAACTCCCACTATGATACCATAAATATTCATGCAAATCCAACAATTCATAGGAGGCACATATTCACTATTAAGTCTAAAGTGGCATGTGTGCTTTATGGCAAAATATATCCCTGACTCTGTTTGATATGGGACATGAATGGCTGTGCTATTTCCACTGCTGACAGGGTAAGACAATGGATATAGGTCATGAAGAATGAGGTCCACTTAAAAAGTGCTCATCATACTGGAAGTCACAGTCATTATTTTTCACAAAAACTCAGTAATGGGCCCACGCAGATGCAGAGATGAAAGGCCAACATCTACTTTCATAGTCATCTCTCAAAGACCATTTTTACAAATGTTATAAAGCCTATTTCACCATCATTGACAGCCTTTAATCAATGCACAAAGACTGTCCAACTTCGCCATTTCTGCCCTATAATGAAGCCTGTTTTAAAAAAAACATTGTTTTCATTCATCATTAAAGATATTGGTACAGACTTTGTTTTTCAAACATCAAAGTGATCCTCTCCGACAAACACACTGCCTTTTACAAAATGTGGAATTGAAGACTCTTGCCACACTTCATTGCAGTTAAGATGTCACAACTCAATTATGAGTCCAAATTAACATCGGAAAGCTGTGATTTTTCTCTGCTCTGTGTAGTCAAAAGGCTTTTTGTAATTCACCTCGCATGTCCGTTTAGCATGAAATGGTGTGTACAAAGCCAATTGAACTTGAGACAATCCCTTCATTATTACAGCTCTTACCATTCGTTATTCAAGCAATTGCTCCTTGGTGTCCTCTGCGACACTGAATAAGAATTTGGGCCCAGTCATCTGGAAATGAGGAAGGAGGGAGGTGACTTGGAAGGTATTTCTTTTGGACATGCTCGATGAAGCTGCTAATTACCCATGGCCATGTAAAGCAAACCTACATGTCCTATCCTTTTTTCATTATTGCCACTGTGCCGTCTCTTTGTTCTCCCAAACCACTACCAAGGCCACTGATGAAAAGGGCTAAATGGTGTAGCATGGATAACAGATGACCAGTAGACAGGGCATATACAAGATGCTGCCCTATTATTCCCATGAACAATGTTATTTAAATAGGGATGACATGGATCATTTTATACAGCCATTAGTGATTATCAGCTGTTTTTGTTTTTATACACATTTATCTATGTGATTGTCTTGCCAGTGTTACTGGCAAATGGAAAATTGGTAAATATTATGACATTTATGCTCTGTATTAATCTTGCTTATTGTATATTGGTTAAAATACTTAATTTGTGGTTCGGAATGTCATGAACAGTGTTGGCCAGATAAATGAAATTAATTTGGTTTAACAAGCAGCCAGCTTTGAATGTATTTACTAAGCATCAAGTTGTTTTCTTCTCTTCAGTGTAGGAAACTCTCAGCTCTACTCTGAGGGACGAGTGTTTTTAGTCCTAGTTTAGTTCAGTGTGATTCCAAAGAGGGATTTGTAGATGCTTGATAAATATAGGCCCAGCTTATTTGAAAATTCCTGCAGAATATTTTGGCTGCAGCTAAATTGCACAGCAGACGATAAATGCTCATATGGATTGCCACTTTACTATGACAATCACTAATGCATGGCAGAGAAAAAATGTATAAATCTGACGAAATCACTGGCACCCTTCATTTTTCAGTCTAATGGCTGTAGCATTAACAGCTGCTAGTCGCTGTCTTACAGTCATTTATTACCACCCATGTTATCCTGGTCTGCCATTTTACTACCAAAGCTCTATAAATCATGGGGCAAGAAGGGGGCCAGCACCCCCCCAATTATGCCTGCTTCAGGAGAGAAATACGGAGCAGTGGGAAGTGCACCACAAACCGAGGTGGATATCATGTCTGAAACATAACATTTAAAAGTCACTCATCATTTTTATTTTTCCTTCAGGTCAAATACTTTGCTTACACCACAGCCTGTGTTGAATAACTCCATTATTATTATGCGTACATCATTTCTCTATTACTACATGATCAGGCAGGTTGAATAGACTCACTTGGCTGATGATAACTTTAATATCTTGGCTGCTTTTTTGAGCGATGTTAGAATTAAGAAAAGTGTGTGTGTGTGTGGGGGGGTGGGGGGGGGGGCAGTTTTAACTACAAATGCCTTCTTGTAACTTTTGTGAGAGGCTGTGGTGCCTGGAAACACTGGGGGGTATATAAATGTTTTGCCCACGACAGGGCAAGCCAATATATCCCTGCATGGCCCGTTTTCTCCTGTGTGGCATGGCGGCACACTGCATTTAATTTACTAGCGGGTCTACTAAAAGTACCGGTGGAGGACCTCCATAATTCATGAGGGAAGAGAAAGGGAGAAAAAAACATGATGAATCTACGGTTGCTATTCATGCATCCCCACCCCTCCACCCCCTGCACTTTCAATTGAATGTTAATGGACAGAGACAAAAGACAAAAAGAGATGTACACAGGAAGCAGAGACAGAGATCTCAGGTTAAAACAACACGTTTAAATGTGTGGATGTTTTTGTGTGATTATATATACAAGGCATGACCAACTGAATTCCAGAGAGAGAAAGAAAAGTATTCTTAGACTTTGCATTAATCATTGCCAATTCTGTTCCTGACCATTTTCTTATCTCCATAATTAAGTAATTAACTGTTCTTGGTGGCAGTTAACCCTGCTCTCGGACAGGACGCAGCAGGAAAATAATAACACTAACTCACTCAACCGTTAGAGGATTTTGTAGAACTGCAACATGGTAATCAAAGATTAAAGGTAGCGAGAGAAGAAATAGATATTGGCTTGGCAAGGAGGAAATATTCTCACACTCACCGCATGTATATACACACACACTTTAACAAACACATACACGTATACACACACACACACACACACACACACGCTAACTAATCTGAGAGATGAAAAATTACCACAGGCATTTTCACACACTTAACATGCCGGCACATGTGCTCATGCACAAATTCATGAACAGATGCATAGACCTGACATGTAAACTGACAGGATGGAATTTATCACAGATCTTCTTCTCTGTTCCACATGTGAATGCACATTCTGCATCATGATCCTGACAAAGATAGACCTAAGTTATGTGGACAATAAAAAAGGGCAGTTAATTCAAGTAAAACTGAAAGAAAAAAATATATAACATTTTGGCTAAGAAATCGGAATACCCCTTGTGTTTGTTTTGTCACTAACTGTTGAGATTTTGCACAATCTGCATCTTCATTTTGTATTTCATCTCATATTTATGCGTTATTTTTCTTTAGCATGTCCGGTTAGTCTTATTGGTCTTTCTATCCAGGTCGCAATAAATACTCGACCTTCACTTGCCCAGCTTCCATAAACAGCACCTTCTCGGAAAAATATCTAATGGATACCATTTCTTCATGTAAGGCTCTGTGAACCTGATGCAAACTCAGTTCATTGTAATTTATTGGATGTGATCTTACACGCACCTATAAAAGTTAACAAGCTCCCTCTTAAACCCGGGTCTGGACATTTATAAGGTTGTGGGAGAGGAGATGTCACGTTGCATTGCTCAGTGAGACAGAGAGAGCACAGAGGACAGTTGTTGAAAGGGCTGCTGATGTATTGGTCATCCTTTGCTTCCTTGGACTTCAATGAATACATCTTTTCTTTGATCTACTAAAGTTGTTTATAATGATTCTGTATTAGTGGCACAGTCATTACCCTTTCCCAAGGGAGTGATGCACCCCCCCCCTTTTAACACACTCACACACACACACGTGCACACACACACACACACACACACACACACACACACACACACACACAATAGAGCACATACAGACTATTCATTCCCATCACCAGCAGAATGCCAGATTAAAAAGAGAAAGTGCACATATCTCAAAGCAGCAATACATCATAAAGTCTTTGCTGCTTTTCGTCTGTGGTGCCATTGTAAGAGTTGTTGGGGGGTTTCTATGTGCTGGTCTGTGCTGGACTTTGTCATGTAGCTCTTCCTTATTGTAGCTCTTCTTTTATCAGACAGAGATAGGGAGGTCTTTCATTGTGGCCACTATCAGGGATAGTTAATCCCAGGCTATAATAGACTCGCTTCGACTCAACAATGTAGCGAGCGTGTCCCTCTGATTTGAAGGCCTTGTTCCAATCTGGCTCCAATCAGCGCGTTGAGTCGTTCCTCGGGGCACTGCTGATTTTCTCGCCTCAGATGAGTGATCGCTGGGAGACAGCCGGACATGCGCTGCCAAGCCCAGATCGCATGTGTTGAAAAATCACACAATCTCACACTGAAATGATCAACTGTGTGTATTTGTGTGTTCTGCCAAGGCGCTATGGGAAACCAAAATGTACTGGCTCCAGTTGGAAAGTTCTTTAATCCTCCATCTGCAGCTGAGAGTGCAGGTTGCACAAGTGCACCTTAACGTGGATACCTTCACACTCACGCACATTCAAGCACCGCAACACTGTGATATTGTGCTGTTTGGGTTTGATGTGGGCGACTAAAGAATCCTCTCATAACCTGGTATACAGCAGCCGCAGAGGGAAGAACATCCTGCTGCTTCAATTGAAGTACCCCCGTCAATGGCGACCTGGCGGATCAAACCAACCACGGCGCCACCCCTGTGGCTTGTACACCTTTGTCGTTTCCTTTAGAAGACACATTGTTAGACATTCAAAGGGGACATAGAAGAGGTTATTACTTTGTCTGAGAACATTTCCAACTGACAAAAGATGAAAAACATTCTCCCTCTCTTGGTAACAGCAGGTGAAAGTGAAAGAAATAGAGGGTAACCTTGGTGGTTGGCGATGCATTGACCCAGGCCACTCTGTCTGATGTATGATGCAGCATCATAGAGCACACAGCACATTTATTAGACTGTGCAATGATAAAAAGATAGTGGGGGAAATGGATGATGGTTGAATTGGAGCCCACACGCGGAGACGAGGCCCCTGCTTGCAGTCTCCTGGCAGTAATATCATAAAGCAGGCGAGAGAAGATGCTCGTCAGGAATACAAATGTTGCCTTGAAGTTGGAAATGTGTGGCCTGATTTGTGCCACCATATTGATGGGGGGATTTAGCTCTTTAGCCAATTAATCTGTGTCATCATCTTGGCATTGTAGAGAAGCAATTTAGATGGTAAATACAGTTTGTGTGCCATATATCATCCGGTTGGTGCCGTGGCATGCCGAAGCTGGGCTGCACATTGAATGGCCAAGCAAGATTTATGCAAAATAAATGGTCTTTTGTGTCATTGAGATCTTTTATTTCTTACTACGACACTAACAAGGAGATTTTATAAGAGCATATCTGAATTTCATCCCCTGCATGTGTTATAGTATTAAGCAAAAACAGACATTAACCAGAAAAAAATTACGTGAAGAACAATATTTCACAGTAAATAAAGGAATAAATATTGAAATAAATAAGAGAGATTTTCTGTAAGAAGAAATGTGTTGGCGGCTTGAGGTAAACCTTAAACAGTTTTTTTCTGACTAAGTAGCATAAACAAGCTGAGTTGATATATTTCTACATGTAGTGGTAAGATGATGAAACACGATTAGGGAAGTCCAGTTTAAGTAATATGTGAGTTTGACTATATTGCCTGTATTTTATGTATAACATGCAGAAAAGGCAGTTTTTTTACACCTAATATGAATTGTATATTTATATAGTTAATAGTTACAGATATTTTAAACTACATCCCTCTCTTCTCCATTTTTGTTCTTAATCCTACTCTCAGTACTTGACACTGTCTTTTTTCCCATGGACACTTTGGTTGTTTTTTGGCTATTTAAAGTGAAAAAATATGCAATTCTTTTCTGTGTCATTATTTATTTTTGGCCAATTACTGCAGACTTCTCACTGCCTTCTTAACAGCAACCATTCACAAAACTGCAGCCTTCTTTGTACCATCATGATTTTGTGCTTTGTGTTTATCAAGAGTTATAATCTTCTACAAATATAACCAAGCTGTGTAAATATTAATCAGTCCAGCTTGACGCCTGAATGATGTGTATACAGTTGTTGAGGCCGAGTGGTTAAGTTGATGGACTAGAAATCCATTGGGGTTTCCCTGCACAGGTTCAAATCCTGCCGACAATGGTTCTTTTGATTCTGACACCTCATCACCACCATGTAGTCTTGATACTCCAAATAGGTCAGAGTCTTTGGGACTCCTCCACATAATTATTTTATTAGTTAGTTACAGTTATGTTAAACTACATCCTCTCCACATTTGTTCTCTTTGTACAGGTGACACAGGTGATATTTAGATAATGAATATACAGATGACACATCCGAGATTCGTCATAATCCTGCTCTATAATGATATGTGACATGTGGCCTGGTATTTAGTTGAATGAACTGCACAGTATTTCACACTGATCAAATATATGTCCTTCTTTTCCTAGCCCTGAGACATACACCAACATGACAATCAACCCTTCTCTGTTACTAAATACTCAGGTATAAAACAACTAATGATAAGTTTAAATAATGAGCAATACCTCCTGACCACAGATGGCCAAAACACAACTGTCTAGTATAGTGTTTCAGCATCATGTTACAGTTTAACTACAACTTCATAGTTGTGAAGTTAACATCTGTCTACTTTGAAATGTGTAAATATTGACCAGTCTACGTTGACACACAAACCCCTCAATATAGCACGAGAACATGGATGCTGTGGCCGAGAGGTTAAGGTGATAGACTAGAAATCTGATGGGGTCTCCCTGCGCAGGTTTGAGTCCTGCCAACAACTAATGTTTTAATGTAATTCTTCTAACTTTCGACTGCAGCAGTTTGTTCAAAAACAACAATGGAGACGGCAGCTTTTACACTTGGGGTTGGTGAGTGTTTAGCTAAACTTCACATTTAGTCTAAATCCCACTCTCACTACTTGGTCCTGTGTCCGTTTTTTCCCCATGGATACTTTAGTTGTTTCCGGACAATTTAAAGTGAAGAAATGTGGAACTCTTTTCTGTGCCATTACCTTCTTTTGGCCAATTACTGTAATGTTTCGTACTGTTACCTACCAATTCTTTTCAAACCTGAACCACAGGAGAATAATGTAGACACTGTTGTCAGAGTGGTTGTCGTGGCCGAGTGGTTAAGGCGATGGACTAGAAATCCATTGGGGTCTCCCCGCGCAGGTTCAAATCCTGCCGACAACGGTTCTTTTCATGAGATTCACCAGCACACAAAGGTCCTGGGACTCCTGAGCAGTCAGGAAAACATCCTCTTGGATGAGTAGTGAAAAACCTGCCTTCAATTTAGGACTGCTAGCTATTCTGTAACCTGCACAGCAGAGCCTTCTGAATTGTTCTTATCTTCATAGATACACAGCGTCCAGTCTGTTAGCTGTCCCGTCACTAGCTTTTTGCAGCATAGTCTGTATAGGTAATATTAGTTACAGATATGGTAAATCCCTCTTCCTCTCCTTAGCTCCTTCATTCTTTCACATGCTCCTCCTCGTCTCCCAGTGATTGTGTGCTTTGTCTTTATCAGGAGTTAAAATGTTCTCAATATTGACCAGTCTACGTAGACACATGAACAGCTGAATTTAGTAGGTAACAGTGGCTGTTGTGGCTGAGTGAATAAGGCGATGGACTAGAATTCCATTGGGATCTCCCCTCGCAGGTTTGTAATCCTATCAATGTAAAATGTAAATGTAATGTAAGTGTACCAACAACGGTTCTTTTCATGTGATCCGCCAGCACTCAAACTTCCTGGGACTCTTGAACAGTGAGAAAATGTTCTCTTGGATGAGTAGTGAAATGTTCCTGGGACTCCTGTACCTTGCAAGACCCTCTTGCCAGGTTTCAAGTTATGCCCTTGTGGTGGAAACACAGTTTTTGTTTTATTCAGCATCCTATGAAGAACTACTGGCAGCTAGCTTGATTGATTAAGAAATGAGTTGATGTTGGCCTGTTATGGACAGATGGCTACACAACATACAATTAAACATACATAAAAAATAAATATAATAAATGAATGATGAATACATATTTATGTGGTTTTAAATAGAGCCGTTTGATCGAGGAAACAAATTTGAAGATCCTCATCTGCTTATAAAAAAAATGTAGTGTACAATTTTTACCATCAAGGAGGCCATTATGATGACAATCTTGCCATTTCAACGCAGTCACCCATGTTGGGCAGAATGCACCTTAAGCATGAGTGTAAACAGTTTTTCCCATGCTCAGGAACCTGTGAAGATGATGCACCTGGAGGTGGGTCAGAACTACACTTGAAACACAGGTTGGTCAGTGTTTAACTAGCTGATTTCAATCTTGTTCCATGCACAGTCCCGTGTAAAGGGTTTAAAGGTAAGCGGATCGACTGTAGCCTATTAACTGCACAAGATAATAAATATCATAATGTTATAAACAAATAAAAATCATGTTACTGTCATGTCATTTACTTATATTTTATACAGAACTTTGGCTATCCAAGTTAATGGACCAAATTTACAGAGCCCACTGAAGTTTAACATCTAACCCATAATATCTCTCCTCACCTCCAGAGCAGCTCTGTTTGGATAACTAAAACTAAACATGGATCCATGATGCCTGTTTCAACATATCTTATGTCATAACCAACATCACAAGAAATTGGGAGGATTTTTCTCAGAGCTGCTAACCCTGCCTGGCTTTCCTCACGTCTGACTTTTAATGAGCTAAATATTTTTGGAGGCTGCCCAAAACTGAAGCTGCTGTACAGTGGACCTATAGAATGAGATTATCTCTCCAGAAGCTGCCGAAAACTATGGGAAACAGAGAAGCTCTATGGAAATTACCAAGCAGTCCCACCACTCCCTTGACTGTAATGTATGAGATCTACTGCCTTAATGTCTCAGTTTCTACATTAATGTCTCAGTTAGAAACCATAAAGTGTGCCTCTTTACAAGTACCGAGAAAACTCTGGTGCACCAGCTACACTCCACTGGCCCAGTGACAGAAGTGGCTTGATACCAAACGCATGTTTCACATTCAGTAGTCAATGGGGTGAGTAGTGAATTATGCTGCAGTCTGGCAGCAAAGCACACAGATTGTCCCCTCTGTGTGCATAACAAATGCAAAACAATTTTACATATGGTATTTATATGACATCTGGAACTAATGGAAAATATATAAAACACAGCCTCACACTGAGTGATGGAATTTGAAATTGTAGTCTACACATGAATGCATCCCGGGGTGACCGTCGGACTGAACGCGCTCCTTTATGGTAAACAGACAATGCGGAGGAGTTTTGCAGCATAGCGATCAGAAAAATAGAGAATACGATGTAGAAATCAAGCTGTCTTTGTGCTGCTTTCTATCTCCATGTGTGTCTGCCACAGACTCCCTGGGAGGGTGATGTCATCCTCAGACGTTCCACACATTGACCTGTGCGCAGACTGGAGGGAACACGGCCTCGGATAATTGACAGTGGAGTGTCTTTGAAATGCTGATTAAGCACAACCTGCCCCATAGCCCCCACAGACTGTTGGCTCTGCATGCGGAGGAGGAGGCTTTTGACACGGGGAGGAATCCTTCAAGGGAGCTCTCGGTGATGCGGTTACAGTATCATCACACATCAGAATTCAAGGCCACTTCTCCAGAGATGCTCATGTAAAAAGAGTGGCGTTGGGAGCGGCATTCATTAGGGCGTCAGCGCTTCATTAAAACCTCCTTTCTGGTTAATATTTTCCTGGGTAGCTGCATGTGAACTCCTCATATCGCCTCTGCTTCTTCACTCCTGCACGGGTGCTATCTGCGCTTCGTTCACGCCATGCTACACTTGAGATAGTGCTGCATGGCGAGATTAGGATCACATTTGGAATAAAAATTTAAAGGCTCATTCATTTTTAAATCACCCTGTATATGCCAGTTTATGTTAACACGGTTTGTATCATTTACACATTTTGTAAATATTCTAAGTGCCTACTGCATAATTTCAATCATTACACATAGACATCAATTTAAGGAATGCTTCTAGGAATGTAGTAATGATCTAATTAAGTGGCATTAACAGTGATATATTTAATGGCTGAATGGGAAACGCAGGGCAGAAATTGAACTTCAGGGACTTTAGATTCTTCCATTGTCCCCTCGTGCCAATAACCACGACAAGGTCAATGATGTGGAGGTCATTTGTCTCCCCCACCTGATGAGAAATATTGACCAAGCAGCTGTGAAGAACCAGGAAAGTGCCACGGCAGAACTTTTTCACTTTGACATATAAGTGAGGCAGTATAGTGAGTGTGGATTAAAAGACTTGATTCGGCGGAGAGAGCTATCACTCAGGATGAAGGATTGAGTACGGCCGAGGGGTTACACCGGGACCATTTGCGCTCAGCCTTTTTTTTCCGGGTATATGGTCAATAGCAACAGACTGGAAGCCCATAGGGCAATAGGAGTTCTACTAAACAAAAGCAATGGCTTACCCTCATCTCGTCTCACTTGGGGCCCGGTCAAATTTGTCCCCTGGGAGTGGAGAGACCTTCTAACATAACTCAGCCCTTTTGACCTTTCAACCCCAACGAGGCCTTTTCCCGCTGTGATGGATGACTTTTTGTGCATGGCCCAAGTCCCGTGATTTATAGAGAGCTGCAAATGTTTCTTTTTTTTTAACCCCCCTCCTTCATCCCCACTTTTGATTGAACCTTCATTTCCCAGCTTTCTCCATTCACATGTTCATCTGTTCTTATCAATTAGCATCTTGCAAAAAAAGGGAATCCACCCTGCTGTATGAGGCAGTTACAGATGGATGTGATAATCATGACAGAGACTCCCCCATCTCTCTGACATCGCTGCGCTGGTGTAATTTTTCATTTTTTTAATATCCATGTGCCAGCATGTGTGTTTAATGGCTTCCCGGGGGCTATAGGCTAAAGTGTGCTGTGCTTAAATATTATGGGAAACTCCCATAGTGAGGTAACCTTTAGGGATATGAAAGACTTTCTTTCTCTCTTATGTGTTGACTAAAAGTTTTTGACCTAAACTCTGAACTCTGTTTCCATCATAGTAATTTCTTCTCATCAAATCTCTAATAACTATCCATTGACCAACTTCTAGTTGTCAGTGTGTCAACTTCCTCATTTATTAACCAGCCCTAAAGGGCTACTAGAGAAAAGGAACCATACCAGTCTGTCTTTTTGCTCTGTAAAACCAACTGACACGTTACCTAAAACAACTGTACATTTCATTGTCATAACTCAGGTAAACTACAGCACCATGGCGTCATGACATCCTGCTGGAATCAGCTCTGTGCTGAAAAAGTTGCCAGACAGCATAAAGGCCAGGGATGTACCGATAACAGATTCACCAATGGACCTGCCTTTCTATATATGTATATATAGATCCTTGTTTTTGGATCATTGGACATGAGGAGCTGAGGATAGCTTAATAGTGTTACATGCTATATTAAGAAACAGCTCCTTATTATGGAGGTTGATCCCTTTCTTTAATCAAGAGCACATTCTTTCGGTTTGAGAGCAGTCTTTATTGATTTCATGTTCAAATTGTCCCTGCTTGCGCTTGGATTTGCTCTGCTTGCACGGATTTCCTGCGCTCACGCTTAAAACGCTGCTCTCGCGCTCAGACTGTTTCTGCTCACGAATTTTTTCTGCTCGCTTGGATTTTTTCTGTGCGCTTGGATTTTTTTGTGCAACATGCCTGTCAAAATTCCCCAGCCAATAGGATGCCAGCTGTAGTGTCAACCAATGAAATGATCGCTACATGACTTTGGTGGTCC
>JAVQJD010080949.1:0-21436 GCA_036023655.1 Nannoperca australis | reverse complement strand
CAATCTTTGAAATGTCCAAGCCTTTAGATATGATTAGATCCAGTGTGTGTCCTCTGCAGTGGGTGGGCCCTTTAACATGTTGAGTCAGTGCAAAGCTGTCCAGGATTAAACTAAGTTCTTTAGAACCACTGTCCATTAGGTTGTCAACATGGATGTTGAAATCACCAACAATTATTAAACAGTCAAATTCTATGCATATGATGGATAAAAGTTCTGTAAAATCATCAAAAAAACTTTGGTGGCTTATAAAGAATTACAAACAAAACTTGAGATGAAGATTTCAGAGTTAAAGCAAGATATTCAAATGAATATGAAATGAATCAAATTTACCAAATGAAAACTGCTTGCATTAAGAAGAAGAAGATGGTCAGACTTTAATGGTCACACGTGAAACACACTGCAAACATGCAATTGCGTCCCACGATGAAATTTGTCCTCTGCCTTTAACCCATCCAACCAGTCGTCCTTCCTCCGGGACAACTAGAGCAGTGGTCAGCCATTCATGCGGCGACCGGGGACCAAGTCGAAGTGTACATGCTCTGTCTTGGTCAGGGACAGGGCAGCAGTCCGTTCTTCTTGCATATTTTTTCCATGGGTTTTTTTTATGATTTATGGAGGAAACCCCTAGTGAACATGGGGAGAACTTGCAAACTCCACACAGAAAGGCAACTGAGCCACCTGCAGGGATCGAACCCAGGACCTTCTTGCTGTGAGAAAACAGTGCAGTGCACTGAGCCACCACAAGATGCTTTTAAATAAAGCTGCCACTCCTCCTTTCCTATCTGCTCTAACCTCACTCATGTAGCTGAAATTTGGAGCTGATTCAATGAGAACTGTGCTGCAGTTATTGTTATCTAGCCAGGTTTCTGTTAGAAACATAAAGTCCAGCTTATGCTCACAGATAAACAGATTCTGTATGTATGGGAATAGGTATCAGATTATAAGAGTTTACAGAACGACAAGTTAGAATTCTTCTGACTCTACGTCTAGCTAAGACACATAGCATCGAATAACTAATTAAAAACAAACTTATAAGAATCAAGAACACTTAAAAAAACAGCATCATAAGAACTAGCTAAAATGACTGAAACCATCTTTGGGAAAATGTATTTGACGTGTCATTTGGCCCATGTCCTATCTGTTAACAGGAAGGAGGCGGGGCTTATGATGCATAAGCCACCAGGTGGCGATCGAGATGTTTTTGCTTCACTTTTGGGGAGCTGTCAAGCCGTCCATCTTTATATAAAGTCTATGTGTCATACCCCCAAATAACTTCAGAAGACCCCAGGAGAGACATCGTTGTGACTGCCGAAGAAGGATCGTAAATCTACTGCTGACACCAAAGATAAAAATAATCCAGAGTCCTAGTGGAGCAATTTTTGTGTGGGTATACTGTACATTCCTTAAGTGCTGCAATACTAAAATAGTTTCACGCTCTGCTGTGTGAGCTGCTTTTCAGTGTTGAAGACATTTCTGTGCTGAAATCATATTGTGAGCAGTTCATATAATAGTATTACTGGAAACCCTGTCATACTGATCATTTTGCAGGTTATTTCGATGTGAAAAGCGCCTTATATTAGAGTATCGTTTAGAGGAGCTAAAGGGCAGGCTTGTGTAAATATGTAAATGCATTAATACCATTTCATTAATATCTAAAAGCTCATATAACATGATGGAAATCCTCCCCTAATGGGTTTCAGTACTATCCATTCATGGAGCACTTCCAGTCATTAGCAGAACTGCAGCAGGAGGAGCAGGGCTGGAGTAAATGGAAGCAGCATCAGGATGGAAGAGGAGATGAGCAAAAAGTTCCAAATTTGTATAAACTTGCTTTGTACAGGGTGTACTGTTTGTAAGAAATACAATTCCCTAGATTGAGCCTTAATTTGGGTTCCTCTCATAATAGCCGAGCGTGCCTCCCTCTGTTCCCAGTCCTGTGTTGAACAGCTAAAATCATTTGTTTGGCCATACTCTGCAGTGCGATGCCAGGCGGAAGTCATTGTTTTGTCTGACAGGCGGCTTTGCTTGTTCTTCGTAACAACCTCCACCCACCCCCCCACTCCTGTCTGCAGCAGCAGCAGCCCCTGTGTAATTACATCCAACCCGTTCTCCTCTTCCATACGCTTGATATCACTGCTGACATCCACTAGCACAGCCCCTCCCTTCCCTCCCTCCCTCCCTCTCTCTCTCTCCCTCTCTCTCTGTGTCTCTGCCATTGGCGAGCTCTCTCGCAAGCAAGTGTGCAGTCCTGCCTCGTCTTCACTTGTGTGTGCGCGGTGCAGCGGAGCAGATGGAGATGGAAAGGAAGAGGGGGAGACAGATGCAGAAATGAGACAAGGGGAAAGCGCCTGGTAGACAGCTGACGGGAGGATTGTTATCCATGTGAAGAAAACAATACGGAGAATGCAGGATGACTGAATTAAACAGTGGGATTTTTATTCAGAGGACAAACTGTTGGCGGAGTCTGTGGGGTAAGTGAGCAACTAGTATAAATCGAAGACTTTGCTCTGGCATGTGACAGCACCCAAAATTCAAAAGTCTTAGCATCTTGGTGAGCCGAATTACCATCCAGACAATATGAAAGATGCTTTTCCAAGACAAGCCTCTTAAGAATTGTGACACTGAATTAAGCAAGGATTCACAAAGGAGATCTGTAGTTGTGATTGCTGCACCCTCAGACTCCCAGAGGGAAGTTTTGAATTGTGATGAATAACAATCCTTCCTAATCTCCCAAGAGTAAAAAGAACGGAGGCTCCTCTCCACCCGAGGGTTGAAGGCTGCACCAGAGCCAGATCAAACGCTCTGCGACTTTATCTAATCCACCTGTCACACTTTAGGTTTCCCACGACAGTTTGTGGGGGTATGAAATCCACGGAGGCTGATTAACAGATCAGACTGATTGATCAGAGGCGTGTGTGATAGTGCTGTCACTTGCATGCAGATGTTGGGAGTGTGTTTTTCCCAACAGTTCCAGGTAGACCTGTTTGTGTGTGTACCCAGAGACAACAAAGAGTAACAAAGAGACAAACAGATTACGGACCGACTAGTAGGAAGAGGAACATTCAAGTGAGTCAAGCAAATAATTCTGTTGGGGCTACCTCCTTGTGACTCACAAGCTTTGTAGAGGAGTTTTTCTCATGAGAAGTGACTGCGATCTTAGCACTTATTTGAGAGTGCAGAGCAAAACGTCTTAGTTAAGAACTAGGACCACCATTTTTGAGCTTGGAGGATATTTTTCTTATTGCACATTAAGGCCAATTAAAAACTTCCACTCTCCGCCCTGCTGCAGGTTTACCTAATCTTAATTTTTTTTTATGATTCCTTGTTAAAACAAACATCAATACCGGCTGTTGCCTCGACTAACGTGGTCGATAATTCCGAATGACAAGGTAAATTCTAATGTATTTCTTCCAACTTCACCTTAAAAAAAACTGTATATAAGAGATTACAGCATGTCACCTTTTAATGGTAATTATCGGTGATAGTGAACAAAATGATACGCCAGACGTTTGCATAAAGTCAACTGCAAATTCAAGAGTAGAGAAAAAGAGGTCATTTGTTTTCAATAAATCTCTGCATGAATGCAAATAAATTATCAAACCATTCAGATTCTCTAACCTGAGAATTTCTTTGATCAAATCCCAGAATAAGTGATACTTTGTTTATTTGTTTCATTTCTATCTTCTGAATCCAACTGGTCACAAATACAATAAATCAGCAAGTACCTATCTGATGCTGTTTGGACACTATTCACTCACGGCAGCATACGTTCATTTCACTAAGTGCTATTCCAATGTAAATTTATGGATATGCAAATTTACTAAATGGGGAAATAATGGGAGTGAATTTTCAATCTAGTTCATGACATTGTTCATTTGTATTTACATAGTCTGTACTTGCAGATGTTAATTCGAATATTTGATTATGAAGAAAGATGAGCACATCAAGTGTAGAGAAGTGGCATAGTGCATGTGAAACAAAAGCCACGCAGCATCTGATTAGCAGCGCACCGGTGGTGCACGTAGAAACGGGATGGGATTAGAAGGAATCCATTATCATACCAGTGTTTTAGGAATTGGTTTGGGGCTACTAACAATAATAGACATTGATATTATCATGTTAAAAGCAGCACATACTGACAGTTGTGGTAATGGAGAAAGCATACTCCATTACGAAAGTTAGGGTTGGTCTAATCCTAACATGGGAAAATACAGCAGCCTGTGAATAACGTGTGGTTATTTTGCAGCAGCTTATTGGTAAAATGTAATGAAGGTAACCACAGTGGATCTGGTGTGCATTATTCTGCTCTGAAAATGCACATTACTCCAATTACAAATTACAGATGGAGCATTTATCTTCAGATGGCTGTATGTAGCCTACAAGAAGAATCAAAATCTATACAAGGGCTGCTTTATTAGGAATACATGTGAGCACAATACAAACTTTAATAATTATGCTTCTTAAACTAGATTGTGACACAAAATGGACACAAAATTAGCTAATAATGCTGGACCTCTGCATTAATAACAAATGTACAATTAATTACAAAAACTAAATGACATGCAGTCAACCCGGGGCCCTTGTGTAGTTGCCCACTTCACCAGTTGGTAATCTAGCCCTGCCAACCAAACAAAAGCTCCACAAACCGATTAGTACTTCAAGTAGAAAGGAAGAGCTCATTAGTAAAGAACCCTGCTGTGGAGGTCTGTTGGAATGGGAACTCTGCCTCTCCATAGACCCCGTGATCTATACTTTGCTCTACTGTTATTGTATCTCAGTCTTTATATATATATAAATATATAGATTGATATGTTAACTGACTGATACAGAGCTTGTGTTTAATTATTCTAATTGACCTATTTGTTCCTCTCTTACAGACACTGGTACGCATTTACTGGAGTTGTAAGTGATGTTTTGATGTGCAATCAACATTGCCAGAAAATGCTGAGCGGCTCATTTCCATGGCGGGGTGGTGGTGCGTCACCCTAAAGGAGCTAAAAAGAAAAACAGAGCCTTGAGGAGTAAATATTCATCTCTGCTGTGAGAGGTACAGGTAGACTTTCCTGTCGCCAAATCTACATATTCAGCAAAACAAGAAACCAAGGAACACTTCCCTTTCACAGTCACAATACATATCGATCCCCCCCCCGTAATACAATTTAACTATATGAAGGAAAATATATCAAGTCCATCTTTGGATATAATTATAATCCTATGGATTCAAGCTTCTACATATAAGTCATAAATCAAGACATCTCAGTCTCACTCATTCCCAAATAATGAACTAATGACATCATGGAACCTACTTAAAATCATAAAGTTTAAGTTGCCAACACTGGACACTGCAGACCGGTCTTCATTATGGAATCTGAAGAGAGCGTGACGGGACTGTCCACAGCTGCGTTGGTGGCCATCACTTGCAATGCATTTGTTGCCATCCTCCTCCTTCTTCTCTGTCTAATCCTTTACCGAGCCTGCAGGGTCCCCTCGAGCCCGGAGAGGCTGCCAGTGCTCGCTCCGATTGAAGGAGAAACCCAGCAGATGAACGAGCACAAGTACCTGTTGACCTCCTGACTGCAGAGGGATGAGTCAAACGTAGCAATGATGGCCTCAGGGCACTCCTCCACAGGAGAGGGGACCGAGGGAGCACTGGGATTGACTGCAAGCAATAACCTTGTAGTTTTTAAAGTCAGCTGCCAATCTGATGGAAAAATTGGCTGTGCCTCACAAATTTTGACGGAGTCCGGAAACTATTTTTAAGCAGCCATCACTTGTCAGATCCCATCCATGGTTTGACAAAGTGTGTGGAGGAGTGCAGTTTAACACACACAGCCTGAATAAAAAAGACATGGCCACAAAGATGGATGCGGGTTACACAGACTGAGAGAAAGGCATGGTCAGTACACAAAGAGCGTCTGTTCTGTTGTTGGAGCTTTCTAAATATATCCTCTAATTTCATCCTCTCTCCTAAAAAACCCCAGAGAACAGGGACTTGATCCTGTGTGGAGTGCATGTGTCATTGTCACTCATAAATACCAGCGATCTGTGAGGCATAGTGCCTTGCTGAGGGTGTTACATAAGGACAAGAGAGGCTTAGTTGAGATTTGTGTCCTCTTCAATACGGCCCTCACACTGACATCTGCTTGTGGCTGTCCGTGATGGCCCACTCACTCTGGACTGAATCACAGGACGCTCACGTACGGAGGGGTTTATCATATGTCATTTTACAAACACAAGCTGCCCACGTTTCCTCCATATAACAACGCAAATGATCAATACTTAAGCATTTAACCTGTATTGCTTGCGCTGTAGCTTCAGATTCAACAAGGCATGTTGTAGAGTTACAAGATCTTATGATGTGTATTTTAAACTTTACAATGCCTCCCAGGCTTTTAGATGATATCAGAGTAAAACTGGGTAAGGAGTAAGTAAAAAAGGCTTTCAGAATGTGACTGTTAAAGCTACTTTGTGAAGAATTAGAAAATGTCTTTGGGGCACACCAGGGGCAAATGAACTGTGACTGACAGCAATGTACCACAACCAGGGATCTGATTCGGGGAAACTGAAAGGAACAGGCTGAAAGCAATACATACACCAAAACTATTTACACTGGGATTGACTCATTTTTCTACAAACAAAACTTCAGAAAGGTGCCATAATCATTTAACATTTGCATTTATAAGCACTTTTAATCAAGTTTAAGAATATTACAATCAAAGAACAATAGAAATCCATTGTAAAAGACATAGAAACACCAATTTCTCCACCGACAGTAGCCTCAGTACACCAGACTTAAATGCAGCCATGAAACCTGTTATGATTTCAGTAAAAGCTGACTGTCTTAAGAGGAAACCTTGAAAAGAAGAACTTCATACCCCTCTGAGAAGTCATTTTAGTACAAATAACTGAATGAAGTAGATATAGAATAAAGCAACTTCCTCAAGTAGCTCCTGGAACTCAAACATCAAATCTTGCTGATACATAAGAGTAATAGTGCACAAGGGTGGTGTTCTCCTCTGGTAATACTACTCTTCCGCCCAACCTAAATGTGGTACAAGCAATTACAACAATCGACAAAAATGCAACATAAACAAACAGTTATTCGACCAATCCTGCAGTATGCTTCCTGTTACCGCAGTAATGAGGTATCTGTCACAGCTGTTTTCTCATTATTATGCTATGGACACAATCATTTGTTACGCATTGTCTGTAAAAATGAGGTCATTGACTCCCCCAGTCTAACTAAACTTGTGGAAATGAAGTAATGAATCACACTTAAGGGAGAGAGTGCTGCGTATGTTTGCAGGAAGATGTGAAGGGTGGAGGGGCTCTCTCTCTCTAGAGAGAGATAAAGTAACGCTGTGGCAGCATTTGATTCCAGTTGAGCATCAGAGCACTTGGTGGTGCTTTACCGAAGGACAAGATCATTAAGACAGAGAGGAACGAAGAAAAAGACCAAATACAGATGGACACCGCCATGATTCAAAGCAAAGTTCTCCCCGTAGATGGGATATTAAAAGGCTCCTGGCTCGTCCCTGGACGGTGGCCCAGGACGTTGTGTGCCAGCCAAAACAAGTCGTCTGGATATAATCCATAAACGCTCAATCTATTACACTAACTTGTCTCCTCGCTCACTTGCACTGACTCTTCCCCCCTCACTTTTAAGCTTAATCAACTTGTACAATACATACGGAATGGGTTTAATTAATCCCTGCAGAAGATGTCAGTCAAGTCAATGGAATTCCAATGTTGCCTGTTTAATATGTATCAAGTAAATGCATCATTAATTGAATATAATTCAAATCAATCATTTTAATAAACATATGAATTGTTAACTTGTCATGGCGATGCTGTTTACTGTTGTACACACTGAGCAAAATAAGTTTTTTTTTTTTCTTCCATGAATGAGAATAAAAGATTGTACCATGTTGTTCTGTTGGGGAGAGAAGCCACAGTGTCCACGTTAAGCAGTGCTTTGCTCTGGTTCCCTCAGGAGACTGAGGAGCTTCTCCATCTTGGCTACTTCAGCTTCTGGACCCTTTGGCAGCTCCTGACCCTTCTTGGTCTACACACACACACACACACACACACACACACACACACACACACACACACACACACACACACACACACACACACACAAAGAGAGAGAGGAATCAGAAGTGACTTGACCTTAAATGCTTACCAAGCACTGGGGGAAACCACTAAGGCAGCAGGCAGCAGTTTACAAGAGGAGAACACAACACAAGCAGACAGAAATTGAAATGGATATAAGGTCAGTAGTAGCAGAGAGGTTATATTGCTCCATTATATAACAATTACTTTCCACCATATTGTGAAATGTGCTTTGAAGACACGGAGCTACTTTGCAAAGGGCAAATTCAAAGAGATCTTCCAAAGTTTGTGGTGTGTTATTAATACTGGCATATTAAATACTCATACTTATATGATACATAATGTATATAAAATATGATAAAATGGCTAAATGTTTGTCCTGTTGAGTTCATTCTGCCTCAGCTTGTACCCCTGAATTAATGCAACTGTTGACATTTATATAATAATATAACAACTTACTGGATACACTGTACAAATATGATGAGGAACAAAGAGGTAATTCATATTAACTTGTCTTGTGTGTTTGCAGAGAGGTAGGTTACTAATAATAGTTAGCATGGTTAGATATTATTGTTTATATTAATAGAGACTGGAGATTCACAGGTTGAAGAAAGGTAGAGTGAGGTGCAAAAGCCTAAATTATTCCAAAACTTCACAGCAATGTAAAGAAAACTTATTTATATAAGCAGTGAATATATTTGACTGTCCTGCTTTCACCAAGACATCCATCAAACTGGCTCAACAATTAAAAAGGAAGCAGTTTATATTATAATACAGACTGCTGGAGGGATGCATCAAGACGCTTCCTGTGTCCTAAAACCTTTTTCACAGCAGACATTGTGACTTAATCATTAACTTTAATGATGGCTTGTTACATTCAAGTGTCCCAGTAAGTCATGCTAGTGAGCCAGCATGCACGATGGCAGGACCCTGGAACTAGAACTTCTGAACTGAAGGCATCTATCAATAGTGTTATCAGATCCCCCTGTGCCTTTCTTGCTATGATCTCACATAATATCTGCTGTTGGAATCAAGTTTTGTTTCTTGTGTGCGTATGTTCATCCTGGAAAAATGACAACATGAAGGATAAAAATAATGGTTTGACAACATTTTTCAGCGTGGTGTTGATGGGCACTATCGTCTAATAATGCAACAAACAACGGAAATACACAGCCCAAAAAAGTGGATGGTAGCTTGTGCCATGTCTCTAACAAAATACAGCCTTAATTTGATGTCTTTCTGTACACTTTCACCATACTTTGCACTAGTAACTAACTACTAAAATAGTACACATTAAACATTAGTACATGATGTATTTTAAAAGTTGTATTAGTATGTAAGTGAGACACTGACAAAGGGTAATTCATACCTCAACACAGTCGAACAGATCAGGGTGACTTGCTAACTCCTCCTTTGAAGCTATTTTGAAGCTTGAAATTAATACAGCGAGGGGGTTGATCCAGACAGACAGCTGCGTTCCCTAAACGAATGAGCATCACATCTAGATGCAACATAATATCTTTGCCATGATGAATGGCTCAATAAAGCTTCCTCCACAGTGAAGAGAAAGGCTGACTGGGCACTCACACCAGCACTTAAAATTAATACAACTTCCAAAACACAAAAAATGTATTATCTTTTAAGATGTCGACCTGTGCTGTGATTATTTTTCTTGCAGGTTTGCTTATCACAGCAGTAAAATCCCTGACTTGTTGTGTCTGTATGAAAGTAATGCACAAAGATAGGAAGCCCCACGTGTGTTCGAAGGCCCAGAATTTTATGTCTGCTCATTTTCTGGTACTCAACATCAATACAAATGTAAATGTTATGATGGACATTATATTCTGGGAGACAATTGTGATTACTAGACAATCACAACACATTGCATAAGGCTGCTTTTATATTGCAACTACCACTTGTGATTTGCGAGCAGCAAAGAATGAGGCCACTGAAAAGAGAACAGATGAACACATTCATGCTGCACACAGTTGAACAGCACAGTGTGTCGTGTTGAACCCACACAGGGGTCATTTTGTGTTATTGGTCATCTAAAGATGATGAACATTTGGAGTGTGTGTCTAAAGTATACTATTATGTGCACTTTCAGGTACTTAATATGCATAATGTGAATTGTGACACACTTTCAGAGTAGATTCAACTAGAAAGTGATGACTGCACAAACTTGTTTCACCTCAGACATTCAAAGTATGGCACCGGTGAGTAGCATCACACATGGGCCCGCACAGACCCTCCATAATAACACCACATACCCACAGGCCTATAACAGGTCTGTGTGTACAGCATAACAGCACACACACCTGACATTATCTCATTAGTGACTGTAGTGCTCAGGCTTAAGAATGGGAAATAACTGCTCAGTTCAGCACAACAGAAAAGCGCTCAGAGCATTTTAAAACATACATAACATTTTAAGCCTTTAGGGCTACAGTCTAATGAGGTGGAGCTGGATGTGTGTGTATGTGTTGTTATGCTGTACCTATACAAACTGTGTTTATATGTAAGGTTGAAGGAGAGCCGTTTATGTCTGTTGCACCCAGACAACACACATTAACGGCCATGTATAATGGAAATCCTGTGTATAATGCACAAAATGGGTTGTGAAAATACACAGTCATTAGAATTTCTTCTAGTTTGCATGCACCAACGTGAACGACACAAAGGAAAACCGAAGAGGCTGCGGAGCTGACTTTAAATGGGCCCTGATTAAAGTGTTGTGACTCACTGTGCCATTTGGTTTCCTCCTGTGTTTAGTAGGACTGCTGTGATTACTCCACAGCTCATTAACCATTGTCATGAGTGGCACAGAGCCTTCAGTGACTCATCAATTGTGAATGGGCTAGTAGAACACAACTTTTTCTGAATATGACATTTTCTTTAGCTTTCTTTTCTTTAAGATTGTCATGGCATGCATTGCCAGTTTGACAGTATGATTTACAGCAGTGGGAGACAGACAGGAGCTTGACTTGTGAAAAACATCCATACCCCTGTCTGTCTCCCACTCCCTGTACCCTTGAACCCAGGGCGGTCGCAATTATGTGATAGGCCTTTTAAACCACTGGCCCACCAGCAGACTCTCTTTTATCTCTGATTTTTAGTCACATTTTCGATACCTAACAGTAGCAATTCATGTTGTGCTTCTCCTTCTAGTGATCTTATCTAACTCATTAAATTACAAAGAACACTCGACTTATCTGTGGCTAATTGTTAACTGGCCTAAATGATCAAGGGAGAAAGAAATACAGGCGGTTAGTGATGCTGATAATGAGCTGCTGAGGAGGGGCAGAACGATGGCCTTCGTTCCATTGTGATTTGGTGAAATTAGCTCGAGGTCAGGACTCTGCGAAGAATGAATCATCCGATCTGCATTCATTGATGTGGAACAAGTGGCAGGGATAAATAATGCAAAAGGACCGGCTTCCATGTAGACTGTTTACAGATAAGATGGTATATAATGTGAAAGAACACAATAGGCCATTCAAGTGCAATGGTAACACTGAAGAACGCACTTCTCCATAGTGCTGAGTGCTAAAAGCCATATTAGTACCTAATTTGTAATGTGGAAATTCATGCCATTCTTCTGAGGCAATGGAATGGTAAAGCAGCTGCATTTGGAAAGGCAGGTTTATCTTCTTACCACATATAGGCAGGCTTACTGTAATAATGGTATATCTTTGGAGTGAATTAGCTCAAATGATTGTAATGTAATTGAAAGTCCCTCCCTGGCAACTCGATAAAACTTACTTTGGGCTTCTTGCGGAGGTTAGGGGAGAGTTTGAGGCTGGTGACATAGCCTCGGTCATCGCCCACTATGATGATAGGATAGATGGGATTAAACTCGATATGAGTCAGCTTTGTCTTCTTTTTGGCCACCACTGGCTGTTGGCAGATGGCCTCATATTTGTTGACGTTGAGGTCGAAGACATGGACCTGAAAAAGACGAGTGATCCGAAGGAATTAATATGCAGTTTATGAATTTCTTTCTTTTTTTGTTTTTACAGTTCTGACCCTCTAATTGAACTGACATTACCAATAACACTGATTGAGATTTTGCCTCCAGAACAAGTAAGTAAAGGCTAAATCTGTTGTTCAAATCTTGTGTTTGTGTTGCCTTTTATGCGAGGAGGAGAGTGGTGGAGCACAAGCCTCTGCAGGGATGCAAGCCTGACCATCTGGCACAAGGAAGGGTGTTCATAGTAATTCAATGTGTGTGGAGTTCTGTATGTATGTGCGTAATTATGTGTGTTTGTGTGTGCTGGCAGCCCTAATACAAAATCATAGGCATCGTTATCCAGAAGGAACCAGATCACAGATATTCTTCTTTCAGCCTAAGTGCATTTAGACAATCTGTCGACAAACAAATGAGCCCACTTCATAGCACGGCCCACTCCTTTTTACCAGCAAGATGACTGTGCCCGGGCCGCCAAGGTTCACACTGTCTATGTGTACCAGCACCACACAAAGCATCGCAGTCATCACTTGCAACCAATCATCGTATTCTGCAATGGTATGACTTGCTGTAACCTCCATCCCTGCAGCCATTAACTGCAGTGTTTTTGCTTTTGATATATATAAACACTAATGTAACATTAGTCATGACTGATTGCAGTGTACACTGACTACATTTGTAATTCATGCAAGAACTTGGAGCAGAAAGACATTTTTATGAAATGATTGCCTACAATTTATCAAAGTGGTATTGTATTACACATTTTATTTGAATTAATTTTAATATATCAAATCAGTTTTATTATTTTGTAAGTTTTTATTGCGTTAGGTTGATGTTTTATCATGTAGACTGAGAGTAGAATCAGGTATACTAACTGAAATATGTGGCAGTCCATGTGCAGCAGGTTAAGAGGAGCCGCACAGAGAGCAAATATGGATATGGTGATCACTGGGGGATATGTCTGGACCTCTCATTATTTCATCCTGACACTTTATTTCCTCAACAGTCAGCTCAGATGGAGAGGCAAGGACAGAGAGAACGAAGAGATATTTGTTTTCAGTGGCACAACTCAGTATCATTCTTACACCTCCGCCTGCCAGGCAAGTCATTATCCTTATGAACACATGTAGACACGCACGTACGCACACACACACACACACACACACACGTACGCCCTTGTGTCTCTGACATTTTGCAGTGTGGCAGCAGCGGCAGGCCAGGTTGTCGTCAACTGTAAATACACGTCAAGATGCGCAGAACTGATGCTGAGTCACTCAGCTCTATCAGACAGAAAACAGCAAAAGAAGAATCTGCTACCCTGGGGACGATTATACTGATTAACATCACACATTGCGACAGTTTCAACAGTTATTTAGTGGATCCAGTTAATTTTTACAATTTGTCCTTACAGTAAATTTTATACAGTACCTGTTTAAAATCAATAGCTCCTGTCAACAAAGTCTGAGCTATTTTTGCCCAAGCACACACAATAAAATCCGACTGGAATGATAGTTCAGCACACTGAGCAAAAAATGGACCAGGCATACTGACCTTGGTCAAGTCCAATTTAATATTCTTGTCCTTCCTGCTGCTTAGAAATAAGAGTATATTGTGTTGTCAAATGTATGACAACTGATGAGATTTTAATGAGTTTTTTAATAGCTGCTGAAAACTGCTTTTGATCCAGTTTGAGAGAATAAATTACCATAGAAGGGCTGAGACTTAAAATGCTTTCTAGAAATGTCATTTAATTTGATTTTTTAAATATAGAAGATGTTTACAACTAAACACACTGCTAGTTTTATTCTGGGTTTAAACAGCAACTGTATGCATTGCCAGTTATCTATCTGCAACGTGATTTGCAGGTGTGAATTTATAGTGAAATCTGATGTCTGCTCTCTTTCATTTCACATCAACACTGATGTTTGGTTGTGAAATAATTTGCATAATCTTCGATATACTGCAGTATGTTTTGTGCCTGTGGTGACTGAGTCCTGGCACTGTAGAGAACGGGACACACATACACACACTATCACATAAGGTGTCTCTCAAATTGCTCAGCTCTCATTTCCTCTTTGTCACTCTCACTCGACTTCACTTGGCACTGGACAGGAAATGTGTCAGACACAACACTCTGGACTTTTATAGCATGCTGCAGACTGGTGCAAAGACAAACAGATGGGGACAGCTTGCAGCCATACTAAGAAAAAGTGTGGAGATAAGCAACACAGCCTCCACTGAAATTACTTTTGGCTGGAATCAATAACCACTGGCAGTGCAGGAAGCCGCCTTTGTTACAAGAAACGGTGTTTGAACAAACTCAATTGCCTCAGGCTATTCTGCATTAATCTGGGGATTAGCCTTATGAATATAGGAAGGGTTTAGTCAGCTGAGTCTGTAACTACAATATAAGGATAATTCTGAAGTGAGTGGCAGGTGGTAGATGGTGCAGCTGTTTATGATTTCCCATGTTCTGTCAGGTAAATGTCTAGCTCATGTTATCTTAGGTACACAGCAGATGTGTGGTGGTGATAATCATAGCCTTCAGACAAGACATACTATAGGCCCTTATAAAGATATGAGAAAGGCAGTCTGCCTATAGCACCTGGAGCCATGAAAACATGTTATATTTCATATGTAATTATATTTGTACATTCTTGCAATCAATCAATACAGATTAGTAATGTGCCCCTTCTTCTAAAGTTAAAGGGAAAACCCCCCCAACAACATTTAAGATGCACTCAGTTGGTAGTTTATTAGGTACACCCATAAACTGTATATAAAGATAGAGGACCAGTCAAAACATCTCTATCGCCCCCTGGTAGCAAGCCCCACCCACTCCATGTTAGCATATGGGACATGGGCCAAACGGAAAAATCTATGTACACTAAGCGATACATTCATTTAAGGCAATACTACTTATGGGGCAGCGATATTATGGGCCTGTTAATATGCGCATTCACACAGTCAACGATGTTCTTGCCAGATGTCAGATGTCAGATGTCCAGCTGCAGCGGTGTGGCTTTTAGCCTGGATGATTTTACATTTACATTTACATTTAGCAGACGCTTTTATCCAAAGCGACTTCCAAACTCTGGGGTCCCCAGACCGGTGTGTGACAGGTGTGAACCCGACTGAGCTAGCCGGCCCCCCGGATGATGTGTTTAACTTCTTTGTATTTCGATATTACAGTTTGTTCTTTGTAGATAAAGTATGCCGCTCTGCTGCCAGTACACTTGTCATATTTGTGATTAGTCACATGCTGCAAACACCACCCCTCTTTATGTGAACGTGCTCATGTCTTGATTGGGAAACCCTGGGTTGGCTTGATAACCAGCATCGTGTAACTGCTTAGTGTGATTGCGGTTAATTAAATTGTCCAGCTCTACATTCTGTATCGCATGGAGGCATCATCTTTCTTCAATTATAAATGTAAAACACTTAAATCTCAAATCAATTATATGAGATTCTTAATAAATCTAAGCATAAACCATGGACTGTAGATTCTGAAAGCAAAAACAAAAAAAGTTATGAATTGCTAAATTCAAAAGTCAAGCTGTGGGCTGCAAAAATGTAAGGTTAGACGGACACTTACAGTTCCATCTGTTGTGACCGCGGCAAATACAGTGGAGGAGTTTGGAGACCAGGCGACATCACCAACAGCTGCATTCAGATCAAAGGTGAGCATTGGAGTGCTGGAAAAACACACGTACATCCGAGGTTAGACAGGAAATCTATTCACACTTTTCATGAAATGCAATCTGAAATTCAGTTTCATCCAGAATGAACCAGAACTGATTCTCATCAGCTTAACTTGTTTTTTTCAATAGATTCTACAGTCAGAGAAAGATCATCAGTATAACTGAGATTGTTTACTCAATCTGTCTGATTCTGCATTATAGATATAAACACTTTATTTCTATGGCAAAGGCACAGGCACAATTGTGATTTCTTCCAACAAGTTTCCAGTGGGGGAAATCATCCATCCATGGTAATCAGTTACAATCTGTCCAGACACTGATGCAGAGCCTGGCAGAGAGAATGGGGGGAGATGAAAGAGAAGGCTCCTGCACACAATTTCCTCACATTATTAACTTGTGAAGCACCACTGGAAGCTAAATATTTCTGAATCCAGGCACATACAGGTCTTCTTTAAATATTAAGAAGGGAGTACGTGTGTGTGTCAGCTAGAGACACAAAGTAAGCTTAACTATCTATTTCAATAGGCTGCAACTTTGGTAACACAGAAGGACTGACTTCCACACGTATACATGACATTTGGAGTAACAGTCTGTGGGTAATTAGTGTTTGATTTACTAAGTCAGGAACTAACAACACAGCCAACACCTGAGATGGCCTTCCAGGCAGATTTTGCTAATGGAGCAGCGCTGAAAGGCCCTGTTAACTGATACAATACTACCATAAGCAAGCTCAGCACAAAATAAAATGGTGTAATGTTGAAATGTGTTCAAGAATGCATTCAAAATAGTTCTTCAGCAGCTCAGTCAATGGCAAATTCACACACACAGCCTCAACTCTACAACTCATCATGGCGCCAATTGATCAGTCTCTCTTCCAGCTTCATATCTGTTCGATAAAGCGGATTGCTACATGGTAAACAAAGTTTGCCGGCGTAATTGGCTGCTGCAGCGTGACGTCAAATATCAGGATCATAATTTCCAGTAAGTGCACAGCGACCATGTTCAGTTTAAGACAACACAACCCTGTCAAAATTCCCCAGTAAATACATAGTGTACACAGCATGGAAGTGTACTAACGCAAGAATCCGAATTGAGACACAGAAGATATCCCCTCTTTGTTTGAATATATTATTTATTTTTTGGAACTATTTCACTATAGCACCACCAAATACTTTTTGAGGTGCATTCACTTCCCTAAATACACTATACTAACACATTTCATGAACCTTTGTAAACAAAACAGAATGCACAATCAACCACACTTACGCAAAAGGCAAATAAATCTGGCCCAGAATCTTTGAAAGAGCATGACACTGCACATACTGTGAATCCAGAGTCAAAGTCATACATTATATCCAGTTTATCACAAGGTTGAGGTGCAAATGTATCCAGCAAACGTTTTGTGTGATTAATAGACTCAATGCAAGTCTCTTCTATTACTTCAAGCCTTTCAGCTCATTCAGGACCGGCTAACATCATCTGACAGTTTTACGTCAGATTCAGCTGTCAAACAAAGTAGCAGTTTTCGGTGTAAAGCTCTCTTCTGAACTGTGTGGTAAAGTTTGTGAACAGCTGTTTAACCAGTCAGACCCTCTGTTGAAAACAATATGTTTTGTATCTATGAGATGTTATGGATGATTCTTGAAAACCCTGTTTCTTATAATGGGCGGATGATTACTATCATTACTCAAGTGGGAGACAAGGAACATTTTGCTGGGTATAAGAAAGTAATGAAGACTAATATAAAATGATGAAATATTATGTAAATATTACAGGAATGATTATCTTGTCCCTGGGTGTACATAGACATTTGAACACAGAGCATTAGTAATGTTGCTCACCATTAAAATATAAATACTGAAATAGATGTCTTGAAATTAACAATAGGCAATTGACACATTTCCACCCCTATTTTTATTTTATGTATTTTATCTTTTCCCAATTCCTCATTCACTGTTCTTGTCACTGTTTACCGCCCGCTGTTGGCCAAGGGAGTGTGCAGCCAGCCATGTGGCAAGTCCAACACATGTGGAGTCATAAGCTCCTTCTTCTCAGTCGACACTGAAGAGCTTCACAGGGAGAGTGTAGCACCAAGTATGCCACCCTCCTCTTCAAATGCGCCCCAAGTCAACCAGTAGAAGTCACTACTGCAGCAACAAGTACACAATCCCTCAACAGCTTCCCACCAGCCAACACTGCCAATGGGTTGTTCGACAGTATGCCCAGTGAAGCCAGCTGTGATGATCGGCGAGTGCTATTACTCAATAATAATTGAAGCATCCAATCCGAATGCCATGACATTTTCCAACATGTACCACAACATGTTTGTATCAACATATGACATTACAATAATGTAGAAGTGTAAAACTACACAGGAAGTGAAATGACATCTGATGATAAAGGAAAACAAAATGTAAATATGTAGATGACAAGCTTCTACTATAAACTAGATTAAATTTAGACCAAACAGAATGATACTTTTTATAGCCACTATATAATATATAGTGTCTAGAGTAATGTCTTGTCTACAGTAGCTGCAAGTATTTATTCTTCCACTCTATCAGTTGTCTTACTTGATGGTATGGTCCCAGATCTTGACGGTCCAATCTGAACTGCACGAGATGAAAACCTTCGGGTGGAAGTGGTTCCACTTTACAGCATCCACAGCCATGCTGTGAGCATCATAGGTCTCCAGGAACTGGCTCGAGTAAGTCTTGGAGCACTGGGGAATAAAGGTAAAGTCTTGATTTGGACCGAAGTTGATGGTATAACACACAAGGTTTTTCTTAATTTTTGTGTTTAACACAGAATTCAGTGACTGAACCCATTAATTACCTGCTACTGTAACCACTGTATTGGAGGATAGGTGAAAAGTCTGGGAACTGTCAATAACAACTTATATGTACTTGTATTGGAATTGGAAAGATGCCCTTTTACCATACCATACATTATGTATAAGTATACATAATGTATAAGTAAGTATACAGCAATTATTTGCATAATTCTAACATTTTCTACTACTTCTTTCATGTTGCAATTGTTGTAATCTTATTATTGTTCTTGGTGTTTATATAGTATGGTTATCAAAAATATTGTGCAAAATCAGTGATAGTGAGTCATAGTCATAGTGATGTCAACTTGACAAAGGTCCCTCTAGCACCTTTGAAGACATTATTTCACACTATTTTCACATGCTGAGAAATGACTTCATGACTAGTAAACAGATGAAATATGAAAAATGATAAGGACCTGTTAAAAACTAATTTAGATTTCTAAGGAAGTCTTGGGAGGACTTAAAAATGTTCTTGACAATGCTTCATGTATCTGGCCACATGTAATTTTCCAGTGACAGTTGATGGAAAAGTCACAGTGCTGTGACACTGCTGACTGAAGAGAGGCTAGAAGTCTAAAATGTCTGACAGTTTTAACCCAAAGAGAGTAATTTAATCCTTAATGTTGAACTACCCTATAAATTTCCACAGTTTGTTTGACAGACTAGGGGTTACAAAAGCACCAAAACATCCGCAGAGTTGGATTGCAGTGATAAATTAACTGGACAATCCAGGATAAAACAGATAGATGGCTTGTGGTTGAGAGCTATTGCACGTCCAAGCAATGACTGCAATGATTGTTGACCTGCAGCTAGGTGAAATATTCTTAATCTGTCCTCTCCTGGGGTTTCTATGCCACTGAACCTTGAGGTGACAGACTGAACATATTTCATCACACATACTGGGGGGGTGTCTGCCTTTATGTCTACAAGTAGGGTGATTTCACAGGAGTGCAGCCAAGGAGTGTGTCCCTATACATGTATTGAAGCCACAACAACAATTCTGCTTCTTCACTTGTGACCTTACCTTAATCATGTTGCCAGGCATGAAGCCACCAAAATCCAATCCAAAATGTTTCAAAGTCTGATCACAAGTCCAATGAGTAGTGTAATTAAGGATTTCAAAGGAGGTGCATTTCACAGTAAGCCAGTGGCAAAAATAATTGTTCTTTTGATGGGAGTAGAAACTGGGGGTGGTTTAACTGACAACACAACAAGACAAGTGAAGAGACACTAATGGCTGTCTTGTATTACTGTTTAAGCATCATGGTGCACCATATGAAGTCACCCAATGCAACTTTTATATAATGTAAATTGCTTATGGTTGACAGTGAAGTTCTTTATATCAGTCGTTTGGTTTTTTCAGGGTCAAATGTTGATAATGATTTTAAGATTAAATAATGCAACCTTGTCCTTTAACGTTACAATATAATTTTCTAAAAAGTCAGTGAGCTGTTTAATGTTATTAAATCAATAGAATGATTGCAACTGCAAACAAATGAGACTTTTATGAGTGCCTTTCTGCCTACAGCAGCAAGAACATGAGGAAGAAGAGCATAGAGAAGGTGGGATGCCGACCAAAAACTACCAGCTGTCTGATGTGGACAGAAAGAGCCTGCTTAAGGAGACTCATTAAATGCTTAATGTCAGGCCTGAGGGGCTCCCAACAGGCCCCATGGACCAACAAGTGCACGTGCACATATATCCAACCACACATATAGACCAACACACACACACACACACACACACACACAAAATCTGATTTAACTATTCAAAAGACTAGGGGAACTAGATAAGCAGGGATGGTAGCCGATTACTAAGCAGGCCATGGCATTCAGATGAAACAGCCTAACGACATAACTAATTTCTGTCCCATGGTGAGTCTGTGTAGAAAAAAGAACAAATTATTTAATTAAAGACCCAGTCGAGTGATGAACTACTCATTTCTGTGTAGGCGGAGCCGAAACGAACAAATTACTCTCTGAGACGACTCGTTACTACTCGTTCATATGAAATAGTAGTTCAAATGAATGATACGCTCATGATCAACACATCACTAGCCTCCAGATACCCACTGCAGGGCCTAATGGCATGTCAAAATATCATTTTACATGAATAATGGACTTCCATAGGAATGTTCACCCAATGTTTGGCACATACACACATTGTGTATTGATAACTGGCAACATTTTCAGACATCTGCACTTGCACTTCTGTCTAGCTCTTTAGTCAGCGGCCATTCATATGCACTCTGAGTGACACCACTGTTGTGATGCTTAACTGATACACTGACCTTCAAGTACTGCTGTTTATTTGACACTGGTATTGGTGTGAACCTGTTTCAACGGCACTGTGAACCAGGACAAACTAAAACATCAGATTATTATCAACATAACTTACTTACTTACTTACACACTACCTAACATAACAGCTATATATTGACTGAGGATTTTAACGAGGGGATGAGGAGGATCTGTTTTCAATTGACAAAAAATGTATAAATGTAATGTCTACTACATGTCAAAAACGGTACACTGTTAACATTAATACGTGGTGTATGTGGTACATAGTATAGAATTGGAATAGAATCTGTCTCAAAACGAGATTATCAATTTGTAATGAATGAAATACACCATTATGGTCCTTCAAAGTATATAAATAAAGTGGATAACACAGTACCTTATTACACATACATATACACATACTTTGATAAAGCTTATAGTAGGGCTGACTCAGGTGACCCCTGAGGCACCCCTTAGTTATGCTGCTATAGGCCCAGGCTGCCGGGAGACTCGTAGGATGCACTGAGTTCCTCTCTCTCCT
>JAVQJD010080936.1:0-21852 GCA_036023655.1 Nannoperca australis | reverse complement strand
ATCACCTGCCCAATACAATCCCAACAGTGAAACATGGTGGTGGCAGCATCATGCTATGGGGGTGTTTTTCAGCTGCAGGGACAGGACGACTGGTTGCAATTGATGGAAAGATGAATGCGACCAAGTACAGAGAAAACCTCTTCCAGAGTGCTCAGGACCTCAGACTGGGCCCAAGGTTCACCTTCCAACAAGACAATTACCCTAAGCACACAGCTAAAATAACAAAGGAGTGGCTTGGGAACAACTCTGTGACCATTCTTGACTGGCCCAGCCAGAGCCCTGACCTAAACCCAATTGAGCATCTCTGGAGAGACTGAGCAAAGGGTCTGAATACTTATGACCATGTGATATTTCAGTTTTTCTTTTTTAATAAATTTGCAAAAATGTCTACATTTCTGTTTCTTTTTCTGTCAAGATGGGGTGCTGAGTGTACATTAATGAGAAATCAAATTAACTTTTTTGATTTTAGCAAATGGCTGCAATAAAACAAAGAGTGAAAAATGTAAAGGGGTCTAAATACTTTGAAGTTTTCATGTTTTGTTGTTTTACAACATTGAATCAAATCTGTTTAGTTTTTTTGTATATTTGTATATGAGCATGTCTAAATCAGCTTTTTGTATAACAACTTTTACCTCTGCTAATCTGACTGCCCTGATATGTTTTTATTCTTAATTTGCAGGGTGATCAAAGACTTTATGATACAAGGGGGGGACTTTGTAAATGTAAGTACACACACGCCTCTCTTGCTGTCTAGTTGGAGCTCTTGTCACATCTTTAAGATGGACCGTAAGGAATGATTCAAGGTTCAATGTTTTACATGTCATTGTTTGCATTTATGGCTTGGATTGAGGCAACAGTAAACTATATGAACATTTCAGACACTCGCACATCTCACACCGTAGCAATGAATGTTCTTCTCATGACACAAGTAGACATACACTATAATCTTTTCAGAGAGCCTGTTTCTTAGCAGAAGAAGCAATACTTTCTTGCTTGCTGTATGTATGGTATGGTAACCAACATTAATCTCTGACAGGATTAATGCTTGGAGTGGAACTGTGTTAGATCTGAGTGTGAAATTACATAAAGGAATATTTCTTTTCCATACACAATATAGTTAGATATTTTAAAAGCTGGTGAAATAGGAATTTCCCCCCAAATCTGACGACAAGGTGGAAGGTTTTTCTCAGTGGATGGAATATGTAGTATATTGCTGTAGGACCTGAAGTATAATCTCAGAAGCACTTAGGATACTATCTACCATTTCTCATCTTCATTATGATGCCAAACTGCAGTTGAATTTGCAATTGAGCAGGGCAATATTTTAATATTTCGCTACCTAGTGGACGTGTACTTTGTGAACCCTATCTTATGTACTGTGTTGTGTCCTATTTGTGAAGGGTGATGGAACTGGTATCTGCAGCATCTACAGAGCTCCATTTGCAGATGAAAACTTCAGAATGAAGCATTCGGCGCCTGGTCTTCTGTCCATGGTATGTATGTGTGTATGGTGTTGTACAGACATAAGGGATATTAAATCAGAAAAGGGTTCATTTACTTTGACTTGCTCCAAATCAAGATGTTGGGTTTCCTGCAATCATTTTGACCTGTTTAGAATAATAAGTTAATTAAGATTTGATTAATCCATTCAAAGTGAATTAACCCAAACAAATACAGTTAACAAAGTTAAAACTGCCGTTCTTCCTCAATAATGCGTGTCCTACTCAGGCCAACAGTGGTCCAGGGACAAATGGCTGTCAGTTCTTCATCACCTGCACTAAATGTGACTGGTTAGATGGGAAGCACGTTGTTTTCGGTGAGTAAGTCTACATTAGTTCTGCATTCATATTTATTTAGAGCTCAGTTTTAATTTGTTTTTGTGCAAGAGTTAAATTGACTTGTTCACGACTGTTTCAGGAAAAGTGGTCGATGGTTTGCTGATCATGAGAAAAATTGAGGTAATTATTAATAATATTATTTGTTTCAGTGACTATAATTGTATCCTGTGGTTCCTTTTTGTAGGAATAAATGAATGAAGACATTTTGAACTAATCTGAAAATTTACCAAAATACTATTGTGAGAGGACGGTACACCACTCATAATGGTGTCAATAAAAAAAAAAATATATATTAGCTTAAACACAGCGTGAAAACATGAACTATTTTGCACCATTTTTAAACAGACAAAGCCTACTGTACTTTGTGCACTGACTTGTTACGTAAGGACTGTATGCTTTTCAGAATATGTTAATGCTTGTTTGTCTGCGCATTTTAATCTCCACACTGATGTTTAAAACTTTAGACATAAGTATTTCAAAGCAGGCATCCAACCTGGGACTGAAACTCATTGTTGATTGTTGACGCTTGCAGCAAATGAAACTTGTACTGCATCATGTTTATGTAATACGAAATTACCAACTACTATGCAGTAATTGTGCATAAATCCCCAATGTTCATTTTAGTTGGGTTTAATGTTTACACAAGTATTTTACAGTTGAGTTTTTCGTTGTGCTCCTTCCTCCCAACAGAATGTTCCTACAGGACCCAACAACAAGCCCAAGCTCCCCATCCTCATTGCACAGTGTGGAGAGATGTGATCTGGCCGTCTCACAACACAACCCTCCGTACACAGGAAATAGTGTCACCTAGTTACTTGAATACTCCTCAGCAAACATCAACCCACATATATTTCCCTGTATGGATGCCTTCTACCATAATGTACATTGAAGGACATTATAAACCTCAGCAGTACGTCATTTTGGCCATTTTCTGAGTTTGGCATACCTGATTCCAGTTTAACTGCTGCATCCAAACCCAAATAAGACAATTCACATCTCAGGTGGCTTTTATGTACTGACAAGATGTACTTAAAATATGGGTTTAAAATGTGTTTTGTGAAACTTCATTTTCAACACTGTTGATGTTTTTATGAGTCCAAATGGATACAATTCGTGTATCCTGTCATAAAAAGACATAAGAAAATGTGACTTATTTAAGCTTAAAGAAAAATATGGTATGTGAAACATTCTCATTCCTTATTTAGTCACACTATCATTTAAGATCAATAAATTGTTTTACTTTTTTTTTTAACATCGTTGGGTTGTTATGTTTGTCAGTATTCAAAATTGAAGGTTGTTCTCTCAACCCCAAATAGTAAGTGTATATACTATTTAGAGTATGTATGTATACGTTTTGACATTAAGCTCACTTTTAGTTGCTGTTGGCCAATTTCACAAAATGTATTTATTACAATATTAACAGTAGCCATGTAGTGTCAGATCCACTACAAGTGAAAAACAATTCAGAAATTATTAGTCTATCGGGCCCTTTTTAATTATTTTAATTCACCATTTTATCTATTTAATGTAGATTTAAGAATCTAGTCTAGTCATTTGTTTTAACTGCTCTGAATTCAACTGCATTTAATACTGTAAGAACATTGCGTACCCAGTGTAATATGCATCGTTTTTTTATATCTTTAGTTAGATCATTTTAACCTAAGAGATCTAATTTATCCATAAGGAATTGTGCTGAGATGTATAGTTGGACTGTGAAGCAATATTGGGCAATCATCAATCTCAACCACATCGCCATGCAGCAGAGGGAAACACTTTACAGTGAAAGGCAAGAGAGTCCTCCAAGGCACACACTCCAGTGCCAAGCAATCCTCTGCTGAACTTATGGCTGCCTCTTCTTATCCCAGCCATCCATACAAATCCAAGCCTAAATCCAGACCCCTCCCCCATACACGTTCTCCCTCTTCTGCCTGGGACCTCGTTCCATTGGCACAAAAGAATCCTTTCAGATGGAGACTTTGTTCTTATGGAGGCAGGAAGAAGGGTTTTTTTTTGTTGGGGGGGGGGGGTTGGAGGTAGGGGGCTCTTCGTGGGGAGGCTTTCTGGGGTCCATGCTAAAGCCCATCTTTGTGTGGGAGAACAGGGCTCGGCCATTAACAGCGAGCTCTTCACACATCAGTCAGTGCTCATAAACAGTGCCAGTGGGGCATTAACATGACAATGGGTGGGGGGCGGTGGTGGGGTTGTCTCACACTAGGGCTGAGTCTGTCTGCTCTCTGCTAGTGGATGGGGAGTTTCTGAATCCACTCAGGATAATGACTCCATTTAACCAGTTTATTGTCCAGGGCAATGTGAGAGGAGAATCAAATTGTATATTATATCAGTATTTACTATCACTATTTGAGCTTTAGTGACCCCCCACCCACCCCCTTCTTAAAATTTGAGTCGTGCAACCATTTAAGACACAATGTATAGAAAAGGAGGACAGATGACATTTGAAATGTCCAGAATAATATCAGGAATCAAATATGCTTGGTGTTTAAATTATGAAGGAACATTATGGTTATTGTGAAATGTGTCTTGACATTTGGGGATAATATCTTACAAAATAATGTCACATTTCAACTGTAATAGGAGAACAGACTACTTTTACTCTCAATGGGTATGTTTCATTGGGTATTAACTATACAGTTAGCTGTTCAGCAGAATACGTAAACGGAACTGAAAACCTGTTTTGCCTAAACATTTAATACATTAAGATAATTTCAAATGCGTTTTTTGAGGCAATTTTATAAGCCCATTTTCTGTTTTAATTGTGACATGATTCTAGCAATCATTGTGTAAAACTAACATGACACAATCAAGAAGACACTCCGTTCCCAGTGTTATCTGTGTGTCTTGTCTGGCTTTGACATCACTGTGGGGAGGTGACAATAGACAGGTACATTCTTCTTCAGCCAACCATTTTTAGCAAATGCGTCTCACTCACGAAATGGACGATTTATTTAACCAATAGGAATGACGCGTTTTGTTCGTTAAAGATTCCAACCAATTAGAGGACTTGTTGGGCGGACCCCCGGCCAGGATCATTCCCCGGCACCGTTTCTCATTCTGCCCAGTTCGATCGGCAACGGGAGCGGAAAGAGGAAAGCAGAGAGCCCGAAGGCAGTAGCCCCCACCACCGCCGGCCCAGGTTACCATCTAGCACCGGGAAACATAGCAGAGAGCCGCCGCCGGCAGAAGCCATTAACAACCAGAAGTAACCATGAGCAGCGAGGCCGAGACACAACAACCGCCGCAGCCTGCTGCCGATGCGGAGAGCCCATCCAGCCCGGCAGCCGCAGCTTCCGCGGGGGATAAGAAGGTCATCGGTAAGACTACTGGAAATGAGCTAGTTAGCTTACTGAGGCTATGCGCAAAAGCGACGGTTGCTAACGTTAACAAGCCGATCGCTGGCTCAGTTAACCGTTACATTACTATGTCACAAACTGATGTTACCGTCAAACCATAGCGTATTTTAAATTGGTAGATTACAAAATTAACGTTAATTTTACTAACTTCTTACATTTCTCCTAATCACACGAATATACCGTGTGGGAGGTCTAACGTCAATTACAGCATTTCATTTAAATTGGCTGAGGTTTTCTTTAGCAATATAAAACTAATTCCCCTTTGCTATGAAGCGAAACGTTCATACCGACTTTAGCTAGCAACTCAAATTTAAAAATGTCAGTTGAAAGATCGATCAATGGTCATATCGTTAGTTTATTTAAAACTGCTTAGTAATTTATCCGTTTGTTACTTTTTGATATCTCGGTGACATTCATTTAAAAAGAGAATAAACGATTGGTAAAGGTTATCCTTCAATTTCAGCCGGTAAATCTTTTGCTCATCGGCCTCCTAACGTCGAATAGCCGTCAGAAAATGCCATGTTGCCGGCTGGCCGTCACATGCCCGACCGTTGAAGTTGTTTTAGGATCTGACTCTAAGCAAACGTTGGTACCATTCTTTGCCGAAATTTGATGTAGTCGAGTAATAGCAGTTGACGCCCATAATGTTAACGTTATCTATAATTTACAGTCAATCACATATCGTGTTGGAGCCCCAAGTTAGTTTACACTGTTCACTTAACCGGCTACGACAACTGCCGTCGAAAAGCAAGCTAACGTTAGCTTTTGGCCGTTCCTTTGTTCACACGATCGAGGCGGATTCCGTGTTAGTAGTCTTTTATAAAAAAAATTGTCGAAACATATGCACAAACACGTGTCCAACATAGTTGTCGAAACGATCGTATCGAGGCAGGTTTCTAAACACACCAGAATACAACTGTCAACGGTTGTCGAATTTGAGAGCTAGCATTATGGCCTAGTTACAGCATTGGTAGCTCGCTGGCTAACGAAGCTACGTTAGCTTCGCTACGCTAGCCGAGCCAGCTAACGTTTGCTATTTACATGGCTGATGGGGCCACTCAAAATGTCCGCCGTATGATTTCACGGATGTCTTTCGGTATTTGATAGTTTGTTCGTCAAAAAACATCCAACAAACGAAACATTTATTTTCATTCGTGCATATGCTTTTGTCATAATAGACGCTGTCCGATGTGCCACGGTAGTTGCCGCTTACTGGCTTTAATCCAACCACATGGTTGAGCCTAAGTTAGCTACTATGCTAACAAGCCAGCTGGGCACGCTGTATGCTAATGTTTCCGGGCGCGACTCTACCACGTGTGAACGCTCAAGTACTGATCAGGGTGGCTTAAAATGGGGTAGTAGGTCTGTAGTAATTGAACTTTGAAACGTTGTCAGCCGATAAAGCGCACTTTATTGCCGTATCCATATTTGATATGCCATACAATGGCAGCTCCGTGAGAAGCACTGATATAGGGGATAATAAGAATTTCTTAAAATCCGCAGTCATTACTGGCTCATAATGCTCTTGTCCCATGCCTCACACCAAGTGCAGCTGACACATGGTATCCTTGCGCATGGATCTATAAAAAGGACGACAGTTGGGAGTTAAATATAACTCTTGCATTATCCGTGTGGCACTGGATAGTTTTTCATTTGATTCGGTAGTGGTCTTGGAGAAGTACTCCCAGCATGTCATCAGTGTAACATTTAAAAGAAAATGAAACTTTGTTAATTATTTTTGTTTTGTTGTCTCATTGCAGCAACAAAAGTCTTGGGTACAGTCAAATGGTTCAACGTCAGGAATGGATATGGATTTATCAATAGGTAAGTGGACCCCCACCCCAGTCCCTGCTTCCTGAAGACCCTGATATGTGTGAAGGAACATCCCCAATCCTATTATGGCTTTAAATTGCTTGCAAAGCTGTCTGCTGTTATCCATGCTGTATGTTCAGTACGTGATTAATCCTTACACTTGCTGGTTTAGTTGCAATCTGTCTGCAGATACATTATTGAATTATGTGGCTTAGCAGGACACCGCTAACTAGAGATCTTTTTTTCTTTAGGAATGATACAAAAGAGGACGTTTTTGTACACCAGGTAAGTTATTATGGCAGTATTTTATTTTATTTGTAATGACCAAAAATATAAAATGACACATCTGAACTATTTGTGGTTTTCAGACAGCCATTAAAAAGAACAACCCGAGGAAATACCTTCGCAGTGTTGGAGATGGAGAAACTGTGGAGTTTGATGTAGTTGAGGGAGAGAAGGTAAGCTGTGCTTTGGTTGGTAATTCAGTTTGTTTTGTGACTATGTCCCAAAAATACATCTTAATTATTGTTTATTTGGGTAATAACACCCCCCTCCCTTTTTTATGCTAATGTGCACAGGGAGCTGAGGCGGCAAATGTCACCGGCCCAGGAGGCATTGCAGTCCAGGGAAGTAAGTACGCCGCTGACAGGAACCGCTACAGGCGCTATCCCAGAAGACGGGGCCCTCCCCGCGGTGGAGACTATCCAGAGAACTACCAGAGTGACGGAGAGGGAGAACCAAGCAGTGGAGGTCGTGACAAAAGCAGCAGAGATGGGGGAGAGAGCGCCCCCGAAGGAGAGACGCAGCCACAGCAGCGCAGGCCCGCCTACCCTGGCAGACGACGCTACCCGCCATACTTTGTACGTAGACGCTACGGCCACCGGCCCCCATACACCAACGCACCACGTGGGGAGATGACTGAGGTACGCAGTCAAAGGGCACCCGCAACAAAGTCGGGACCCTTGATATGTTGTCATACTCAACTCTCGACCCTCTCCTCTCGAACACTCGTGGTTGTGAACAATAAATGTTGGTGTATCGGGGGTCTTGCCATTATTTTGCAAATTGACTCAAACAGGCCTAATCTCGGCTATGTCGGAGCTTCCTGATGTTGCACTTTTACCAGCCTCAACATTAAATGGCAAGCTGGTCAGTTTCATTACAACTGACCGTATACGACATAACAAATGTTCTAAGTGTGTGTGTGTTGGCTCTGGATAAAGCCTCGTGTCAGTAGTTGTTGTTTGATCTGCTTGCCTTCAGGGAGGTGAGGGCGACGAGAGCCAGGGAGGTCCAGACCAGGGCAACAAACCAGTGAGGCAGAACTACTACAGAGGCTTCCGACCAAGGTTCGGACCGAGGTTTGCATGTTGGCTTCATTGACGCAGGGTTGCTACAAAAGGAGAGCAAAGCACTGGGCTCTGTGGATCAGCCACCAACTGAAATGTGCTTTTTATTTATTTACCCCAAAAAATGCCGGCTGTTTTGGCCAGAGAAATTCTCCTTTTATTGCAGCCTAACATCAAATTGCAGCTGTGCATCCAAATTTGGTGTATTTTAAATACTTTTGCAACAGTTGTGTTATCCTGTCTCCAATGGATGTGTTCTTTGCATGATATTGCCACTTCTTAGCTACTGTATACCGAATGGTTGCTTACAGACACTTGCTTTTTGCCCATCACCTTCCAGGGGTCCACCCCGTCCCAGACCGGTGCGGGACGGCGAGGAGGACAAGGAGAACCAGGGTGGTGAAGGCGGTCAGAACCAACAGCCCCGCCAGCGGCGCTACCGCCGCAACTTCAACTACCGCCGCAGACGCCCACAAACTGGTGGCAAACCTGGCCAGGAAACCAAGGAGCCCAAGACAGGAGGTGACCCATCTGCAGAGAAAACGTCCGCTCCCGAGGCCCAGCAGGGTGGGGATGAGTAGGAAACAACCTGCCCACCGGCACCTACCACCTTTTACCATCGTCCGGGTGAGTCTATAGCCTTACGATCTCGGTCCGTCTTGATCGTTTCCATTAATTTCAGCTGCATGAATATCTGGATTCAGACGGAGCTGACTGTAAAGGATAATAACAGTACATACCAGGAAACTTTAAACAACGTTAAAGTTTAATAGTTGCCTACATGTTTTTCTTCTGCCTAGCTTGTCATTTGCACTATTTAAGCTCCAGTGAAAGCACGAGGTAAAGCAGTGGATTTGATAAAGCAAACTGTCTGACACCACAGAGCCCACTTGCTATTGTCTCCGACATGAGCAGAGGCGTCGGATTCTTTTCTGTTAACTGGTGGTGATTCACATTTTCATGCAACTCATGTTGCAGCATGCCACACGACAAACCCCAAATGATTGGAAATTGAGCATAAAGACGAACAATGAAATAAGTGACTAATTTTCTTCTTCTTTTCTTTTTTTTTAGTTTTTTTGTCAACAAGAAGAAACATCAAACAAGATCTGAGCAATAAAGATTTGACTTGACGATCGTCACAAGCTTGCACCATGCATTTGACCAGATTACCACCGATTGCCTGCAGAATCTATGCAGACCTGTTTTTTTTCTCCATTATTTTTATGTGACAGCTACAAAACGTTTTGGGGAAACAACAAATGTTTTTCTAAATCTGTCCTAAGTTTTTACACCAAATGGTTTTTCAAGAAAAAAAATGGAATTTGATATCTGGTCAGTTTGACATTTTTAAATAACTTTTTATGTATTCAAACATTTTAACAAAATGCAAGCTCAAATAAAAGTCCAGAAACCAGGAAAATTGTCTCAAGTGTTGACTTTATTTTTATTTTTCAAGTATACGGGCTCTATATAACAGCATATCATGAACTGCATTTAGAATGGCACGTGTTTGGATCATTCTGTGATCACATTCTTTCACACCAGCATTACAAAGAAACCCTAAACGGCATCTTCAATTCACACCAACATAATGTGATACAACAAGAAATGTAACCATTAAGTGTAGGTAATGCACTTAATTTTTTTTGCATGCAACTATTGTAAGTATTTAATCGAATAAGAATTTCTAGCGCCTAGATTGTAAATGAAATCCTAGGCTGCATCTGAGGTTCATTATTGGTTTCAACTAGTAAGGTTCATTTTACATTCACAACAAGGAAATAGAGTAGTGCTGTACAAGTTGAGTAATGTCCACTGTTGGCAAACGGGCAAATATCCCTTCCTTATTGGCTGCATATAAAGAAAGTGGGCCAAAAACAGCGTAATGTGCAACAAATGTTTTTTGTTGAGATTTAACCTAACTGGTTTGGACAGTCTGACCGCATAGTGCAACGTGAAATCTGGGCACTGGCTGGATTCATACCAGGATTATATTCATCTTAAAACCGATGGGGCCGCATTGATAGCCATTTTTTTTAGGCTTTTCACATCCCTTTTAAAATATCTTTCAGTCTGTTAATGGACGTCTGTATTGGTAATTAATTGATCGTTTTCCTATGTTCAGTTAGATTGATTAACCAGCGATGCAGTCTCAACAAAGACTGCACATATGAGCACCGCCAATCTACCGTAAGGTCTTTCTATTATTCTGTACATCCAGAGAGCATAAGCCACTGGGAGACACTCAAACATTGGTCTCTTTGCGCAGCCGCTTCATGCGTTGCACGTTGTTCTCCATGGCGGTGGGACTGGTGATCTCTGTGGCACAGCTAGCAGGGAACCAGCCTTTCTTTCCATCTCGCATTCTCTCCCCGTAGCACCAGGCTAGGAAGAGAGCAGACAGTTTGAGTGACCTTTTAAGCACTCTTGACCATGATGGTCTAGATTTTATGTCAGTATTGGAGGTAGTGAGCGGAGCTAAGCGCGCACACACAGGCCCTCACCTTCCTCTTTCTGCAGGACGATGACGAGCTCAGCCTGCTGCAATCCCAAGTCATCTGGCCCCTTCGGCATGTAGGCTTTGGTGGCCTCGTACTGTGGCAGATCTGAAACAATGTTCCAAACCAAAACTTTTCAGTTAGGCACAGTATATATATCCTGTATTTCATGTGTCTGTTTTACAGCATGTTGTATGCGGTCCATCTTTATGGCCTGCTGTTAAAAATTAAGAACCCTGTAAAAACACACCCTGTGCCACGCTGCTGAATATCTACAGCACATCAGATTGCTGACTGGCATTTGTCATTTTTCCTGGAAAGGCACACCCTTTGATAACAATATCAAATATCAAACGGGGTTACTTTCACTCTTAAAACAATAGCCATTACACAAACAGCCACTGTGAGAGCTGCATGTGTGAACATGCATGAACAAGATCACTGCTTTAATTTAAATAAGATTTTGTTTTAATATCCAAAACATTGTACATGTTCTGATCTTATTTGGCTTTCAGACCTATAGCACATATGGACTGATACACAGGAATATGAATGATTGCGCCACATCTGTCTTGTTTTCCAATTTGTACTGTGCACGTCCAAGGCACATTTGGCACATGCTGTAGGCCAACATCTAAGCAAGTGAGTCAGAATGGTGTTCTTTATATTGTTAAACATTGTGAACCCATAGTCAGGGTTCAACAGATCAAGAATATGTTAGAAAATAGTAAAAAAGACTGGAGAACCTATGCAGCTCTGATATGCATGTGGTTGCATTTTAAATAGGCTAGTGCGTAATGAATGCAAACAGTCTTGTTTTCTGTGCAGCACGCTGCCTTCCACACAAATGAATAATGTAAGCCAGTGAAAGGTAAGAGAACATGTATGTACGCACTAAATGCTCTGGTCAAACCCAGAGTTAACTCAAAGATTGACTCCCTTGGTAAATAAAGTGTGCTGACTTACCAGGTGTAGGAGTGGAGACACCCGCCTGCTTGTGTTCTGTAAGAGCAACTATCCAACGTGCCCGGTCCACCCTTAGCAACAGAGACGCACACAAAAATACATTCTTAAATATGACTCCAGACCCAGTGTGGTTTATTGTACATGTGATAGCACAAAATGTCTGTTATTTTATGAATGGGACCAAATGCATGGGAGCATTTTAGCAGGTTGGCATAAAGACTGTCAGTAGAGGGAGCCAGATACACAGAACAGATTTGGTTTCCAGAAGGCTGTGCTGCACACTGGAGGAACACACTCTCAGTACTGTAGTAGTGTTACTGTTTCTACTTTCACATATCAACCATATTTTACATTTTACTGGTTGCTTCTAACCGTAGTGCAACCTCCCGCTGTTGCCGCGTCGCGTTAAACGCTTTGCAGTGGCGAGCCGTCCCGGTGCTTTTATTGTGAAGAAGCAACAGGAAGTGCAATGTCACCATGTTAGTGTAGCTTCATAAAAACAGGTCTGAAAATCATATATTTGGGCATATCCTACACTGTTTGTTCTGTGGATCAGTTAAACAGAAATTGCCACAGTTGAAAAGGACTGCAGGTGGCTCTTTCACTGTGCTTTCTAGCACCCTGTCATCAAGGTTAATCTCTTTAGCTTGCTGTGCCTTAGAAAAACACACGCCAGCGCGCTAGCGACGGCCTACAGGTAATACAAATATATGTGATTTTGAATAAATCACAACAGTACCACTTTTGCCTGAGGCCACCTTAATATAACCAATATTTAGTGGTAGCAATTAGTTATTTGCATTCGTATATGAACTAGTAAATAAAATAAATCCCTCCAGAAGATATTGCACCTTGTCACCTTATTATACTTAAATGTAGTGTTTCCAAATATACGTTTCCACTTGAGAGGTTATAACTGAACTTATTATGTACAGTTCAAGGCTGATGGGAGCTGTGGGCAGCTGTAGGCCCTACCTGGACTCGGCCACCAGGGAGATTTGCTCGGCTCTCCCGTCACTGTTCCTGCTCATCAGCAGTCTGAAGGAAACATAGTAGCTGGAGCTGTTCTTGGCGGGTGAAGACGTCCTCCCTTCTGCGTCCTCCCCCACCTCCACCTCCACATTCTCCAGAGTGGCGTAGTCCATCACCACAAAGCTCTCCTCACTGGACAAACAAACTGTTTTACCTCCTATGTCCATTTACAAGATTTATTTTTAAGCATCGGTCCAAATGGGCAGGAACATTCGCAAAGATAATGCCAATTAAATATTTTCACATTATAGTGAGGCTAAACCCAGCAACAATTATACTGTGTATATGTGTACTATTAACACACACACACACACAACATTCAAACCACTTTCCTTGACTATCTGCTAATAGCATTTCCTAGATATTTTAGCCTGAAGACTGAGTGACAGTGTCAACTTTACAACCATGAAAATGACTTCAGTGTTGTGGGCAACTCCTTCCTTTGAGCTGACAGTGTCTGGTTTCTCTCTAACTCAAAACAGCAATCTGTAGTCTGTCGAGCTGACATGCTGAATGCAAGATTGAAGAATTTCAAGTATGCAGTGTATTAAGTGAACAATTTTCAAAACAAAGTCCGTGTATTTTAGTCCCACTGACCTCTTCTTCTTGGTGACAATCAGTACATCGTTGAAGAGAAACAGGTAGTAGCTCCTGTTGCTGAACGCCCTCCAGATGCTGAGCTCTTCGGGGGAGACGGCCAGCTCGCCACGCTTCTTCAGCCACCGCGATGATGACACCAGAGGAAATGGCTGCGAGGACAAACGACTTATCAGTCCACTGTAGCAAACTTTTCCAAGTTCCATTATGTTTCCCGGTTTTTTATATTTACACCCGTAGCCAACATTTTACCATACAAGTCAAACTGTGTGAACTCTGTGTTCTTCCATTAAGGTGTTTGTGCAGAAACATAATGGTCAGTTCTTACCTTGATTTTACCAAAATCCATCTGTTTCTGGATGGTGTACATCTGCTCTGTCCTCTCCATCCGCCTAGCACCATCATTGCAGCTAGTGACCAACTGTTAAGGCATAATAATAATAATCAAAACAATGCCATAATGATGATCATGGCCATAAAAACACATCTCTTAAACGAGAGCAAATTCAGCATTCAGCTGAGCTGTTCTGAAAATCTCTACCTTGCTGATGGCATGCAGCGCCCAAACCGCAGCAAAGTACTCGGCCGTCGTGTCTGGAGTTTTCTGGCAGATGGTCTGTGAGGTGAGAACAAAAGTAAAAAAAGTTCCTAGATCAATAACATTAACTCTAGTGTACATGTACATATATGTATTTACGTTTAGATTTTATTTGTTTACCCATTTTTCTAATTTTGTAAATGTATTTTCATTTCACCAAAAAAGACTTAATGATAAAAAAGTCTCTATGATACGTTAACGTAATAACGCATCTTGATTTGGATGGGAGTGCATCCTTACAAGCTTTTATAACAAAATTAAATTGTTTAGAAAGAATTGAATAACATGAAGAAAGGAAATGCTGTGAATACATACTTAAATAACACTATCAGGAAAAGAATTACCTTTATGGAACGACAGTGAGTCTAATATCTATACACACTTGAGGAAAAATAAAATAAGTGGCTATCAGCTTGCTATCAATGAACCCACAGAGGCAGCAATAGGCGACGTTAAGGTGTTTTAAAAATGATTTAAAACTATTTCTTTGGTAATGTGTATTTTCAGCTGATACGTGTTGCCCAATAATCAAAAAACAACCTTGAATGGCCTGCAACAAGCTGCTGTGAATAGGCATTGTTTCATTTTTGTGGGTAAACGAGCCATAGAGGTGGAACTCGTTCACACAGAAAGTAAAAGTTAAACTGACATCCAGCAGCAGCGGCAGTCTGGTGACTCGCTGCATGGGAAGTATGAGGAAAGAGATCATGGGAAGGCCTCCGCATTCACTGGTCCCATCAATTTGCTTCAGGGTCTCTTTGAACGCAGTGTTATTTGTCCTAGTAGATGGAAAGAAAGAGGGAAGCTTAGCTCATCTTGCCGTGGTTCTACTGCAACAGCTTGTTGTACAGTTGGTTTGGCTACTCACAGCAGGTTCTGCAGCGTCCTCTGCTGGAAGGTCTCGTTGGAGCAGTAGACGATGTAGGGCTCAAAGTGGTGAGCAGCGTGGTACTGAACAATATCGCTAATGTCCTGGATCACTGGGTTGTCATAGTGACGCCGTTCAAGGTCCTCAAAAAAACTGAAAACATATAGAGTTGTAAAGAGGACTGTGTTTTTCTACCTGAGCAGAATACGCACAACTGTGGGAGGACAGAGTATGTTCAGGCCAGACTGAATATGATAACGTCTAGGTTTTAAATTTCAGGATGTGATCATTTCAAGGTCCCACTATAGTGAAATACTGAACCTATGTGATCCATGTGATCCCTTCTGCCAAATCTATGTAAATGCCTTCCATTATTAGTGTTATCAACATGATAAACTACTTTCAGCCGCACCCTTTTTGTTTTTGACAAGAAAGGAGCAAAATGACACTTGAAAAACATCCCAAACCAGGAAGCAACTACAGGACACACAGATACCTAAGTCAGATGTGTCATGCAGCTGCTTCTGAGACACCTTCTGGTTTCTGGTTTCACAGAACCTTGTTTTACTTGGAAACAGGTAAAACAATCAAAATAATGTGGTCAGCAATACACAGAGGAACACAGGCTGCTCTCAAGCACATTATCATCTTAAAGGCCTGAGAATACCACTAGGCAGCAGAACCAGTTTGGCTAGCGTGTTTTAACATGTCCATGGAGCACACAGGATATTGAAGACATCCTGAGGGCAAATACTCGACTTGAAAGTTTAAACCAACCAATTTTCCACCCGAAACCACTTCGTAGTGGGAATACAACTCAACTGTAAGACAAAAAACATAAACACATGTGCAGCCCCATTTAAAACCCTGCAAAGTACAGACAATACTGTACGCATATAAATAGCCCAGTACACTGCTTCACACACCGTTAGCATCATCACATCCTCCTTTTATGAGGTGGTGAACCTCATACACAACTAGTTTTCTGACAATCTCAAACACACAAGTAAGAATATAGGAATGTTGTACCCACCGCTGGCTGACTTGGTGGATGACGGAGATGTTAGAGAAGAGGTGATGGTGCTCTGTGGTGGTCATTGTTTTCCTCAGAGCTTCATTATTCTTGAAGTGGCGCACCAGGATGCCCAGGCTGTGCAGATACGAATGCTCCGATGTGATGATCTCAAAAATGGCCTGTGAAATGACCACACATACCTTAAACATTTGCAACATGTACTTTCTTTTTCAGCTTTAACCCTAAAAAAGGAAAAACCCACACTGTGGTGCTCTTTACTGTTAGAGCTCTGATATCTGTTATTTTTTTTGATGAGGTGATTTCCTACATTTCCCAGAATTCCTTTAAACAACATCAAAAGTAATGGCTTCTAGTTTCTGCCCTCAACGCCCATCAAGCTCCTCTTATGTGGAACCAGCTTCCAGTTTGTTTACGGGAGGCAGACACCCTCCTCACATTCAAGAGCAGGCTTAAGACTTTCCTCTGTGATGAAGCTTATAGTAGGGCTGACTCAGGTGACCCCTGAGGCACCCCTTAGTTATGCTGCTATAGGCCTAGGCTGCCGGGAGACTCGTAGGATGCACTGAGTTCCTCTCTCTCCTCTCCATTTATAGACACTCATATCCCATTAATGCTTGTCACTAATTCACCTTCTTCCCCTAGCTGTGTGCTCCTCTCGTCCCCCTCTCTCTCTCCTAAAGATTTCTGCAGGTATTTCTGCTTCCGGCGCTGTGGAGTCTGGATCTGTGGTTGCTCCTGCTGCCCCCGCGTTCCTGCTCGACCGCCAATGTTGCTATTATTGTTATACTGTACTACTGTATGTTCTCCTTCCTCCTGCTCTCTCTCTCCTGCCCCCCCCCCCCCGTTTTCTTTTCAACCCACACAGTCGAGGCAGATGACTGCCCAAGATGGTTCTGCTCAAGGTTTCTACCTGTTAAAAGGGAGTTTTTCCTTGCCATTGTCGCCTAGTGCTGCTCATGGTGGGAACGTTAGGTCTTTGTGTGTGGAAGTTGGTCTCGACCTGCTCCATGTGATTGAGTGCCCTGAGATAACTTTGTTATGATATGGCGCTATATAAATAGAATTCAATTGAATTGAATTGAATGAAGAAAAAAATCAAAACATTGCCGAAAAAAACAGACATCAGAATGTAAAAAAAATCAAGTTCAAGTTTTGATTTCAAAGCCAGATTTTCTTTTCGATGCAAATGTCACTGTTCTGCCTCCACAGAACATTGGATTGGTGAGACTTTTTACACGGAGGAACTGGACTCCACCCAATTCTCACCTTTTCCATTTTTCTATGTTCCTCTCGGTTACGTTTTGAAGTTTGGCTGACTGGCGGGTCTGAGCGTTCACACTAATAAAGGTTACAGGGAGTTTTAAAACTGCCAAGTTTATTTCTAAAGTAGACATCTGTCAAAATGACAAAAGCTTCTACACAATCACCAAAACACACACACACACAGAGAGAACTACTCAAACACACACACACGCTCTTCTGTTATTCCACCAGTCTGACAGTTGTTTATTCTTCACCTTAAAGTTCACATGCTGAGGTGGTCAAGACATCACAAGCTGCTCACTGTAGCACCGATGATATTTTAGTGACAATATGTTATTGGCTGCTGATGGTGTTGAAACCCAAAGGTGAAGTTATATACCGCAGACAAAGTTTAGACCAAAATTGAATGGACTTTTGGCAACTACTTTTTGAGCTGCTGGTGTGGGTTTTTTCCCCTCCCAGTATCTCTTAGGAAAACAATGTGGATGCACATGCTGTAAATCTGCAACTGGTATTAAAGGCTGAAGATTTTTGGAACACAAAATTGTTTTTTGGAGCCTTTGCTCTCAGACTTACTTCACTGGGAAGCTGACAGTTGTCAACCAGAAAATGCACCCGTGCTTGCAACTAAATTTCCCTTGGTACCCGACTTAAGAGGTTTCTAATGCAACTATTGCCCTGAAAAACTCTGACTGAACAGGGTGTGCAAATGAGAAAAGTTTACATCCATTCATGACTCTGTCAACTCCCAACACAAACTAGACCTACAAAGTGACCATCATCCCCGTGCTGCTGTGTAAAAGACCAAATCATCGACTGTAGAAAATATTCAAAAACATTTGTCACATCGGATTCCATTACCCTTCTGGCAACCCAAAAAATTACATTGTAGATTCACTAAAGGCGAACATGGAAGAACCAAATACACCCAGCATATTATTTACATGTGTCAAAGATGAAACGTTTAGTGCCAGATATAACTGCTTAACCTGCATGCATACTACAGATTGGAACAGTAGCTCAGACATCTTTCACCAGATTTCACCATGAACAACGTCACACATACAGTACTCAAGTGCAGAGTGTACAGTTATCTAACTGTGATCCCTGTCTCTATTAGAAAGAAACTATGCATCTTTGAGACTTAAAAAGGTAGCCTGTGGAGTCTTCTTCTTTCTTTCTTCTGTTTACATAGTGTTTCTCAACAGAAAGCATTAAAACATTTGAAAAGCTGCATGCTCGAGCGCAGAGATACAAATTGGTGGTCAGAAACTCCACAGGGTACCTTTAAAGAAGAAATGTATCCAATCTAAGCAGTGAATAGGACATTAAAGATGAACTGCAGTTTTCCAGTTGATTTGTTTTTACATTCGTACCATAAAACATGACAGTCATACGCTTGACAAAGACTGATTTAAAAGCCAAACAAGAAGAACCATTAAAAACCACAAAAAGGTCCCGTACAAAAAGTGCTACCTCTGGAAGAGTAAAAAAATGCTTTCCCCAGCTTAACTTTATTCCAAAGATCAAATGTTTCTAACATTTATATATGTGATTTCATTACATCCAATTCAATTTTTGTTCAGGTTTTCCCCCCCCTCCCAACAGGAAATTAAATGCAAATGATTAGTGTTTATTATTGAACACCCATGTTGCTCAGAAGTGCTACGAGTGACCAAAACCACTGCAGTTCATCTTGAATAGCATTATTAGCTTTTGGGCTTTGAGGAAAATTTGAATAAATAATTTTCCCGTGTACAAAAATTAAAATGTGAGTTTCCCTTGTAGAGAGCTTCATCAATTCATGCCTTGATATCTCGGGCAGAATGAAATAGAATCAAGGGTTACAAAGTCAAATGAGGGTTAAGTTTTGAACATTTAAACACACCAGAAATTAATAACTGTTTAAGTTGGGACAAAGATTCAGTACAACCAATATCTATGGTTGATGTATTCAAACTACAACTCCTGACATGTTATGAACCTCTAAATCTGAGACTCACATTGGTTAACAGGTTTGAGTCACTATCTTTAAATTCATAATTATAATGTTAATGTAATTTCACAGTCCAAAAATATATATCCATATATATACACACACATTTAATAATGCAATACACACCACATAACAATGATTTGGTGATATGATCCAAAGCTGAGGCGTTGCTCCCAGTTGTCACTGTGTGTTTATCTTCACACTGTGTCTGGGACCAACACCGGGGGTTAAAGCAGGTGACACGGAGGGAGATATGGTTCTTCACTGGCTGATAGCAATCAGACTGCGAAGCCAAAGCAATGCGAAATTTCACTTCTCCATTGTTGGTGGCTTCAGAGCATGAGCTTATTCACAAGCGCTGCTGTGCACATCATATTACATCCAAAGCTGAATCCAGTTCAACATTTACTTGCACAACATGGTCGACCATGTTGATTGAAAGCTACCTTACGGAGCAGTACACCTAATGTTTTTCTCTCATCTGCCTGAAACCACAGACTTATTATTATATATATACATATATTGTACCTTTCTTGTATTGTTTGGATACAAGATCAGGGTGCCTTTGTAAACTACCCTTCCTGTACCTGTTAGTTTGAATAAAGTTTATTTGAAAACTAAGCCGAATTCATGTCAGGTGGTTCTGCTTTGCAGGTCGTCTCTCCAGCTCCGTGAAGCCTCATCTCTAATAGTTTTGCAGTTCGGGAATGTTCTTATAGAGGTCCAGTGAATCTGGGTTGGAGAAAGCTCCTCTTTGCGCCACCTCCCGGCCAGCAATCACCTGTTTCACAGCCACCTCCACCTTCTTACCGCTGATGGTGTACTGCAGAGGGATGAAGAGAAAGGATGTCATTCAAAGCCAGAAGTGGATAATCTGACAGGCTTATTCACATCTGATTGACTTTCATATTTCTCTTACCGGGATGTCTGTGGTCTCCAGCAGCAGAGCAGGGATGTGTCGGGCAGACAGAGCTTTTCTAATGGCTCCTTTAATCTTCGCCACCAGCTCCGGACAGAAGGGCTTACCAGGTGCCATCTTTAAGAACAAAATAACTCGCTCTTCTCCGTCGGCGTTGTACTGAGGAACACAAAGACTGTCTGACACGTCCTCGAACGCCTCCACTGCAGAGAAGAGAGGAAAAGAGAGGGTAGAGGAGAGGACAAGGAGACGGAACAGAAAGGAGGAGAGCAGATGAGAGGCGAGGAGAGAAGAGGAGGTTAGAGGTGAGGAGAGTAAGGGAGCAAGGTTTAGAAGATGAGGAAAAGATGGAGTGTTGGAAGAGTTTGAGGAAATGGGAGAGAATAGAGAAAAGTGTTTCACCACTTACAACTTCAAAATTAAGCACAGAAATTGTGCTTTTGCTACATTATGTAGTAAGCAAACTTCAAGATGGGACGGCAAACATTTTGTCCCCACCAACACAAAGACAGCCATGACTCAATTTAAGTTCACAAAAATGCTTTTGCCATTTCCTTTCATACCTTCCTTCACCCACACCCTGCACCACCTGCAATGTTCAAGACTTACCAATGTTGTAGATCTCCGAGCTGCCAAATCGGACTCCATTGGGGTTCAATGTACCGTCACTGCAGCACAAACAAAAGTTCAAGATAACTCTAGTGTCTGTCATTGAGAATATGTCTTGCCACACATCATAAAACACGCTGCAATGCAAAAAAAACATCTCCCGGCATCAGGAAAATATTTCAGTTTTAGTAAGCTTGTGATTCTTTAATACAATATGGAAACTATATGTTTCTCTATGTATGTGTTTTTGCAATTTACACCGGAAGATCTGAACCTTTTTTTTGTGCTTTTTGCGATGAAGCAGCTTAAGAGTCTATACAGGACACCAAGCTCTCTGAACAACATAATGTAGTGCTGTGCCAACGTCTATTTTAAATGACTTACATTCTCTTCAAAACAGAAGAAGTTCAAGGATTGGCATCTCATATTTTATATCTGCAATCTGAATACATTATATTTTAAACCTGTCCTCTTGAATAGTACTCTAAATAAATAAATCAACTAAAACTATAGTGATGAAACCATTTTTAACATTTAACAATTATTTTAACATTCACTGGCTCTCCCCTGAGTAGAACAGTTAATGGCTAACCTTCTGCCCAGCATGACAATGCCTCCTGTCTTTGGGTTGATTTTACAGTAGTCTCCGTGGGCCCACACCCCTAGAGAGAAGGAACACTATTAAATTTAATAAAACACATTTATTTCGCAGAGATTTTTGGTAATAGAAAATAACATTTGAAAAACAATAAAACAACAATACTAAAAAAAAGAATTTAATATTTATTATATTAAATGTAACGTTGATGTACTACTACTACTACAACTAACAATAATAATAATAATAATAATAAAATGGTTTAAGTTAGCCAGTATGTATTAGGGCTATATGTATGGCACTTCATTATATCATCGAGTGTTTCTTTTTTCCTGGGTTCTTTGTGTATTTGTACGTTTTTATTTATATACAATGTTTGTGTACTTACCAGGATATGTAGAAAAGTACGCTTTGTGGTATTTGCTACCATTCTCGTCATTCCAGAAGTGTGTTGGCTGGCAGGGGATTGGCTTCAAGCAGACAAGCTCCCCGCTCTCTCCCC
>JAVQJD010080923.1:0-24856 GCA_036023655.1 Nannoperca australis | reverse complement strand
AAAGAGAGAGAGGAGAGGGAAAGAGAGGAGAGGGGAAGAGAGAGGAGAGGGAAAGAGATAGGGGAGGGGAATAGAGAGGAGAGGGAAAGAGAGAGAGGAGAGGGAAAGAGAGGAGAGGGGAAGAGAGAGGAGAGGGAAAGAGAGAGGAGAGGGAAAGAGAGAGGGGAGGGGAAGAGAGAGGGGAATTAACCTCCATAAAGCATCTCATTAGAGGAGAAATTAGTAAAAAAGGTAAAAACATGTCTCATCGGCATGAAAACCTTCTTTCTAGAACAAACATCCAATCCAAACCGTTTTGGCCTTTTGTGTTATTATCCTGTAGCATTTTTATTTTTCCTCTGTCTGTTCCTCACCCCTGTGGCTCGATGCCACCCAGTGTGCCCACTTTTCCCGAGAAGGCCTTTCCTTCAATCTCTTCTCGCTGTGCCTCCTTTTTTTATCTCTCTGTCCCTCATGCTCTCTTTGACAGCCAATGCAGCACCTTTAATGGTTGCTATCTCCTCATTAAATACCTGCAGGTGTCTGCAGCGCTTTGGCAGGGATGGAGAGAGAAAGAGAGAGATGGAGACAAAGAAAGAGAGGAAAAGAGAGAGAGCAGCGGCTGGTGTTGTTCCGGCCCTCTCCTACATGACATAAAGCTAGATTCCCGATGCCAAATTTTGAATTACTAATGTCTCCAGAGGCAAATGAAGTGAGCGCAGGGAACAAGGGTCGGGAGGAGAGGTTGAGCCGGTGTCCCTGCCACAGTGATCAGGCTTCTCTTCACTACGCAGAAGAAAAGAGCAAGAAAGACGAAGGAGGGCAAAGAGGGAGGAAGGAAAAGTAGGAAGACTGAGCAGAAGGGACCTGGAGGAGAGGTGAAGGCAGCGTTAGGGGGAAAAGTGAGAAACTGTGATGCTCAAACCAGGAGGCAGCAAGTGAAAAGGGAAAGAGTCGGAGGAAATTGGGTTTGAATGAGAGATAAGATGGAGGGGAAAAAGAGAAAGTGGAGGGGGATGAGAGGAGAGAGAAGAGGGAGAGAGCTGGGCGATGGGGCGATGGGGCTCTCTCAGATGCCGGACGAGACCATCTGGACGAGAGCGGAGCCAGGTCTCTGACAGCAAACACTGGGCTTCACTTTCACATGGAAAAGGACCAGGAAAAGAGATTCAAACACCCGTTCTGCACCGTCTTACCGCCATCCACCCAAAACCCAACTCCAGCAACCGTCCGCCCACGTGTCGGTGGTAAACGTTACCAGACCTCGTTTAATGCACACAGAATCCCACTTCCAGACTGCCTTTTCTTCTAGAACACAAATGATTTTTAAATACTGCTGCCTGTCTGTGTAGCAAGTCTCTGGCTGGCTTTCAGAACATGAACTCTGTGGCCCTCTCAGGCTGTTGTGCACACAAGTGGAGAAACCATTATACCAGAGACTTAAAAAAACAATCTTCTCTCTTTTATTTGTTACTCTCTTCTTACTTAATCTTGTTCTGTTATATTAAGCACATTGATTTTTGCTTGTGTATGAATACAATGTGCTATATAAATCAGGTTTGCTTTGCCTGTTCACCAGCAGAGCTGGCTAACTACCACAGAACAACAGATATGTACGGGGGAGGAAGTGGCCACCGAGGACTTAGACCTCCTCCCCTCCAGGAGGGTGGATGAATTCGGCAAGAGAGGACTCTTCAAGGTAACTAATCCCTCTCTCTTCCAGCTCATTCTCTCCAGCACCGAGTCTCATCCTCAAAATGATGTCCCAACGAGACACGGCTGCACAAACACACAATATATGCATAAGATACTCCTACTCACACACACACACACACACACACACTCTCTACTAACCCCCCCACATCCCATCCCACGTGGCTCTGGAGAAGCAGCACTGCCCCTCCCACCCCTCTGTCAATAAGCCCAGTTTGGAAACACTTTAAACAGACTTGCACATAGCTCCACTACAAAAAGGGAAAACTTCAAGACATGCTCTCCTCCGTACCCGCAGGGTTAATTAGAATTGTTTTAAACAGCCACTGTTTTTAAACATTTATGGGTGCATGCATTACAACTAAGGCATTAACATATTCAGAAAGTTTAACCTCTTCTCTGCTCCCTGGCTCCGTCATGAGGAGCAGGAGGGGGACGAGAGAGGACAGTTGACCTCTGCTGCCCCCTGTGTTACAGCTGAAAAACAACAAGGGAATATTCAATGAGGAGCAGCAGCCGGCTTTGGATCAGAGGAATCGGAGCCAAGCCACCATGCAGGCTGAATGACAATCAGCTTGTATGTTAGTGATGAGAGAGAGAGAGAGAGACCTGAACCCAGAGGCTATGTAGTACCAATAAAAACATACATTATTCACTAACGGGGACATACAATGAGTGGCAGTGTTGAATAAAAAGATGAGTGAGCAGGAATTACAGCTGTGATCACTCCAAGGCAAAGCCACCAATACAAACAATACATTTAGATATTTCAACAGTGTTCATTACTTTTACATTCTACTGAGATTATACATTTATGGGTAATCCAAGTAGATCTACTAATTTACATCTCATTATATCTCAGTTGACGTAAAATAATTATGATCTAGTGATGATGTTTTATTAATGTGCAGCCTGTACTAGGGTTTTTGGGGGGATTTCAAGCTTAAAGGTGAAGAAAGTGTCTGTGTTTAACAAATAACCTGAGCTCAGGTGAAATGCCTCGCCCCTACCTCACAGAAAAGTGTTAATTTGTCGTCGGGCAGCAGACCGTTGGCCTCATCCAGCAGGAAGTCCCTCCTGATGAACTTTTTGAAGCCCCAGTCCTTCCCCTGGACAAAACGGTACGCTCTCTGGCTCTCTGGAAGAAGGAAAACACACGGACAAACAAGGAGAAAACAAGATTATTTTGGAGACTTTCACAATGTGATTGAGCTCTGCGTGTGTGTGTGTGTGTGTGTGTGTGTGTGTGCGTGTGCGTGTGTGTGTGCGAAAGAGAAAGTTTGTTATGAGTCATGGCCATAAGCAGCGGAGGAACAATGGCGAAAGAGGCTGGGTGCAGGAAGTATTGCCTGCAGGGAGCTTTTAACACTTCAGAAGAAAACAGAATCTCTCTCTCTCTTTCACTCTGTATCCTCTCGCTGCCACATAAAGACTAGTGGTAAACATGAGACAGAACTGCTGTGCCTCTTTGGCCAAGAAGTGAGAAATTGCAGGGATCAAAGCAGTCCAATTATCATGTGTTTATGGAGTGCCAATTATCTCTGACAGTGGCAGGAAGGATTCTGTTACACTCAGCTGCACTACAAAGACACAGGAAAGGTGCTGGAGTTCTTGTGTGTACAATAGTCACACTGTGGGGGCGGTCACAGCTATGTACAGTCATTTAACAGTCACAAATGCTCACATACAAGGTCAAAAGATAATAACGACGGAGTGCGACTGCCGCAGAGATCACAGCGATTTGAAGCTAATTGCCGATAGACAGGAAGCAAGGCACTAACGCATACATTTCACTAGTGACTGGAGCTCTGTTGGAGGCACGCAACACCATCCTTGGGAGAAATTACATCATATGCCATTTTGTTAATGAGAAGAAAATGCTTCTGCGGGCGCTGCTCTGGGATTTCTAAATGTGTTCAGCCAAGCCGAGCTTCAGTGACACTGTGTATAGAGACATCTCTGTCCATTCCTGTCAGGGAAGACAAGATGGAGGTATCTCTGTTATTAGGTATCCTGTCCTGTAAGGGGTTAAACGGCATCAAACAAACATGCACCCCAAGCTACAAAAGAACCACTAGAAACCAATTCATTATTCAAGTCTTTTCATTTCTTTGGCAGATGTCATCAAGAGGATGCCCTACACACATGGTGTTAACATGCATTTGGATGATTGTATTGTATTGTGAAAGAGCAGAAACACAATCCAGGAGCACACTGAAGATCCAATCATCAAAAATCACCACAAGAGGTTGTCCCATGCTCATTTGGCATACACAATATTGGGTTATTAAGAGGGTAGCAAGGTGCCTCGCAGGCTGTGCAAGAGACAAATCCAATTTCGACCTGTTCAAGAGGATTTGTTTTAATATTTTCATGTCCCTAAAAGGAAGAAAAATCTGGAGGTGAAATGTACAACGATTTGAGACGATTTAAAGATGAACTTCACACTTAAATGTGTTTTTGTGATGAAACACATCAATTCTGGTGTTAAAACTGACATTTCTTACAAAATTTCATGGGTTGAAAATGGCCCAACACGCCATCTACTGTTTCAAATCAGCACTGAACCTTGCAAGGCCAATGCTTACATAGAGACAACCAAATGGGACCTGTCTACATCCTGAAATATACATAAAAAACACTCTAATCAGTCAGTCTCCCCCGTGTCTCATGCCTCACAGTTGTTGTTCCCTCACTTGTTACACTTTTTTAAGTGCAAATGACAACAAGTGTATAGAACCCATGATTATGACATTTAAGACTTCTGCTGGACTTGCAAACAACCGATATCCATTCACGATCTAGATTCAATTCATGTGTTAATGCCGGATGATAGAAACAGAAAAGGCAACCTTTGACTTTTCTTTAAACGGCAGGGAGGAGTAAAAGACTCCTGTAAAAGTATCCTGAAACAGGCTCCACAGTCACCACATACCAAGAGGTCATCGCCTCTCACATTCACACATCAGCAGTGTGTGCATGCTACATGTGTTTAGCCCCGGCAGCTCAAACAGATTTGTCTTCAGGCTGCTCTTGCGTGGAGATCCCAACAGGAGATCTGCTGGCAGATCACAGTGGGAAGCACTAAGATGAAGTGTCAATGCTGCTGTAAGATCTTGTGTCAAATCCCCTGTTTGGATCTGAGGGAGCAGGCAGCCAAAGAGGGGATTGGTGGAGGAGTGCAGTGCATATGCAGTTATTCCCTCCACTGCTCATGCAGGGGGTCCTTCACTGTAATCCCCTGCCTCTAGAGACTGTGTACGCAGAGAAGCTGACAGAAATCACCATGCAAACACACACACACTCACACACAAGAACATGACAAATCTATGCATTCCGCTTTTTCACAGCACTCTGCTTTATTCATGGTTCTGCCGCTGTGTAATAGACGTGGAGTGTCAGTGTTTCCAAAAAAGACAGAGTTTTCCAGACAGAGGTTTGAAAAGAGAGTCAAACTTCTTTGGCCTTGCAATGTACTTTTTGTGGCTGGGTAGACGAAAAGAAATAGATTAGTACCTGGATCCCCTCTCAAGGGTCTCAAGAAACTCTTTCTCTGCTCGCTTTCACCCAGTCTTTCATGTCCTTTAAACATGTTTGATAAGACCTAGCATGAAAGACCCAGATGAAGTCCCAAGGCACAGAATCGCCTTGTGAAGTTGTGTTATTTGGGTATGAAACAAGACTAGCAGTGATGAGTGAGGACTTCCCCAGTGGCAGTATCTGAAGCTAAACTTGGGTGTGAGGGGGGAGGTTGGCAGGAGAGTGAGATGGAGGGGAAGCGAGCCAAGGAGAGGAGAGGTGAGAGGGAATGCTGAAAGAAGCTCCAGCAGAGCAGGGGAGAGGGAGCGAGAGGTGTGACTTTTCCAGTGCTTACCCGTGACAGTGAGCTGCATGTGTGTGTGTGTGTGTGTGTGTGTGTGTGTGTGCACATGCATACAGGCAGCAATTATGAGGGTGTGTGTGTGTGTGTGTGTGTGTGTGTGTGTGTGTGTGTGTGTGTGTGCGTGTGCACATGCATACAGGCAGCAATGATGAGGGTGTGTGTGTGTGTGCTGAGCTCAGCTAATGTCATGCTGCCATCTCCAGTGGGGCATCAGAAACCTGCGCTGGCAGAGAATCAACTGCAGGTCAGATCGCTGGCGCTCACTCTTTCAGCGAGCCGGCCAAGGTGGCAGGAGTGCAGCCACTCGGCCAGAATGCCAAAAAGAGCTGGACAGCGGTGGAGGGGACCACCGGCTCAACCTCACCATGCACTTTGATAGTTCCCCGGCATTGAAGAGTGAAGTTTCTCATCCTGCCATAAAAAAAAGAACGAAGGTGATGAGGAAGGTGGGAAAAAAATGAGACAGAGAGACGAGGGGGAAAGCGGGAGCGATGCCATGGTGTTTAAGTGAGCAGGGCATCCATATTCAGGCGGAGGCCTCAGGGGCACGGCTGGCACACACAACGAGAAGGTCGCCAGTAGACGAGCTGGCATGAAGAAAAATAACAGCCGACACAGCAGCCAGAGTCAACATCTCTCTTCCTGTCTGTCACGCTGTTGGCCTCATCCTTCACACGTTCAGCACGTTCGCTACTCACATCCACTGGCAGACCACACTCACATCCATCTCTCAAAACCCACTGATGTGACACTGACCAGACCCCAGTCTATACAACTGTGTATTTATCTCACTAGTAACAGAGATTCAAAATCTAATTTAAAACCTTAACATCACCTCCCCCTAACGATCTGTGGGAAGCACTTTTAGAACAAGTACAGGGCTTATTGTACAGTTTCACCGTGTCCATGTTACCAAAGCTAAACTGGCCAAAGTTCTGTGTAAACATATGGAACATATATCCTCTCACAGTCTCTTAGTTCACAGCCTATCTGAACTCAATGTTGAACCCAAACATTTATAACATGGTGTCCTTTTACTGGCCCGATGCATTTTTAAACTGGAAGAGCTCAAAACCTCCATCCCATGCCAGATGGATCAGGGGGATCATATTTCATCTTATGTTGGAGAAGATAAAATTCACCTTAAGGGGCGATGAGGAGAAGTTCAAGAAAGCCTGGATGCATTTTCTGGTTTACTCTGATCACCTAACCCATGTAACAAACTGGGACAGCTCCCGACTTGAGTCTGGACCGGCCCGACTTGTACGAACTGTCGGATGAGAGTACTTCTATGTGTAATGTTGAGTCTTTTGCTTAATGATATTTCACATAGAGGATCAGGGAGAGTGGGGTGGGGGGGGATTTACTATGTAAAACGATGGAAATGTTAATAAACAGATTTTTCAAAGAACTTTATTCCCTCTACACACTGATTCACATTGGCTGACATAAAGCAGACAGATAGCCCACACATATAAACATGACATACAGTCTTTCAGAGGAGAAAATCTCATCTCTGCTGAAGACTGAGCTCCAGAAGCTGGCGTCAGCACAAACAAGCCTACTGACCAATAGCTTCTACTCTATTAGCCATGCTCCACTCACCCACACAGAATACCTGATCACCTCCATCAGTTACTGAGGGCAACACACTCTGACAAGCTCAAATCCAGGGCTTCAATTAACTGAAAGTAAAAGAAAAAAGAAAACACACAGATTCTCCAGCTACAAAATATAGACGCGGCCCACACAGAAAACTGCTGTAACTAGACTCTGCGGCCAACTCATACACACATAAGCTCACTTAGCCTTTGGCTACAACACAACATAACCATTGTCTGTAGGGGAGACTTAACAAGGAGACTATTTGAATACAGAACAGCTTGCGGCAGAGGATGAGAACTTTCCATCTCTCCTCTCCGAGCTGTCAGAACAGGAGTCTGCAGGGGGGCAGATGTTTTCTCTGGCAAAAGGAGGAGGAGAGGAGGGGGGGGGGGGTGTGGGGGGTGTCAAGAGACAAGTTACAACCCACCCAACAGCCTCAGAGGAGAGAACCAGCACATTAAGCCAGGGAGAGAAATGATGTGGCCAAGCAGAGACTACAGGAGTATGGTGAGGAGAGGCGGGGTGGTGGGCTGCCACTGCTGCCTGAATCTATCTCCATTAGCAAGAACAGACCATCAGAGGCTCCAGACACAGACACACACTCTCTAGTGGGGGGCTCAAGGGCTGATGTGGATGTGGTGTTTCATCAGATAACGTCAAGATATCCAGTCAGAATCTGTCATCGCAGTGCAGCCTTCAAATGTTGGACACACGACAGTGAGCACATCGACACACAGCTACATGTACACCGGCCAATGCTTTTGCATTAGTGACAGAGAACGGCTTGTAAGTGCGAGTTTCTCTCATCTAAAAGCAAAAATAGCAGAAATTAAAAGCGACGCCTCAAACACAGACTTGTACAGCTCCTCAGCTGTTCAGCTCAGCACTGAGGGTTTCCATCAGAAGGACGTTGACGTGTTCCCTCGATAGCAATGTTACTCTGCTGTGTTTCAATACAGGGTACCCACTACAGTTTCTGAACTTTGCTTTCTTTCCTGACTTATCCACTCATTCTTCTACATAACTACTCCTGTTTCAAGTACTCAGGCTTAATATGCATTTTATTAAAAGTTGTGTATAAGCAGGCGGAGCAGTGACCTGCCGCATAAACAGTCCACAGCCTCCCAGCTTTCTTAATTAAGGCACTTTGTTTTTATTTGGCCTTTTTTCCTAGAGGCCCGGATTAAATTGGATTCTAAATGATCCAGAACCAATAGAGCAATCTTTACTGCCATATTCTTAGATGGAGTGCTCACTAAACTGTCACATATATGCTGGCAGTTGGGTAATTTTCTCCTGTGACAGGGCGAGCGAAGAGGAGGGACCCGGTCTCCCCAGGGGGATTGTGGGAAGATTGGAGGAGGGCATATGGCAAAAATGGGATGGGGCGTGCACCATAGAGCACACCATTTATAGCCGAAAGCCCCTTGAGACGCAAAAAGAGACGAGCAGAGGAAAATGAGATCCTCTTCACTTCACTCGGTATTCCCCACATTCAGGCTTTTCGGGGGTCATTTAAGGGAACAGTGCTCACGAAATCGTCAAGCAGTGAAGTCAAACACTTCAAAGGTCTGTTTATTACTCACACCGCAGGCAAATCCTCACCACAATAGCACATAGCCACCAGCACTTAGCATTACAGGCAGGAGAGAAAGCTTTAAGCACAATAACCTTATTTTTTTGTGAGCCTGTCGCTGAGAGTTAAGAGGTAGTATTCCAACATTACAGGGCAGAAGTGGGATAAAAAGAGGATAAAAGAAAAAGAAAGTCACATCGTGAATTTGAAAGAGAGGAGAGAGAGGTCTAGGTGAGCAAAGGAGGGACCGAGAGTACACATGAGGGGGTGGGGGTGTCAAGTTTGCATGGGGGGATGTTGCTCAGCAGGAAAAATGATTTCCCTTTCTACACAACCTGCACCGCAGGGGGTTGTACACAGTTTCACTGCATACGCCTCTGATTCAAACACACTTCCGCCTCCCACCTCTTCTCTCCTCTCCACACCTCCCGCCCGCCCCATCTTCCCTCCTCCACGCTTCCTGTACAGCGTGCTGCAGGGTACTAGGGGAGAGGGAGGCAGCCAGAAAGCCTGATAACCAGGAAGCGGTCACATCTGGCCCTCACTAATTCAATTCCACACAAGTTTGCTTTTCCTCCCCATAACATAACCTAATTAAAAAAATAAAATAAAAAAAGCAGGAATTGGAGGCGTATTCATTTCCAATTCATCAGCGGGGAGAGAGGCGGACGAAGACTTCTAAAAAGGTTGGGTCTTTTTTTAATTAAAATCAAAATTGCCCCACGCTACTTTGAATTATATATTTACTGGAAATGAATCCAAGCGGCAGTGATTTCACAAGCCCATATGGCTATCAATACCTCACATTATTAGAAGCACTTGGAGTATTAGACACACTCCCCACCTCCTACATTACTCATTGCAGTGCCCCAAAGACACAGGTGTGGGGACAGCAGTTTTTAATTTTGAACCTCTCAAACTTTCAGATATCCTCGCCTTTCTGAGACTTCTATGCAGGTTGGGCCTAAATAGTTTTTCCAGTTATTAACGCCAACTTATCTAAAAATTACACAAGTGCTGGACAGTTACAGAAAATGAAAACGAGGACTCGTGCACATGTATGAGTTGTTTGTGGGTTGGCTCAGACTTACCCATGGCTTTGGTCTCTTCTCCTTTGGCATTGAGGATAGAAAACTTAAACTTGGCGCGCACCTCACTTTTCAGGCAGCTGACTAAGAGCAGGTAAAGTGACAGATAGTCTTTACTCTCCTCATCCAGACCTTTAGGGTTCACACGCAAACACCTGGAGGTAGGAGGAGAGAGAAACATACTGATCAGACGGATGGACTAAAGAGTCATGTGATGCTTCAATTCCTGACACTCGGAAATACAATGGTACTCACTAATAGTCAGACTTTTTCTGTAAAGACTGTTACAAATGTTCTTCCTTGGCTTTACAGTCAGATCTACTGATTTCATCCACAACCCTTCACTTGTGCCAAAGTGAAGGTTTCTGGGCTCGGCCTGGAAGTCAAAGTATAGTTCATGATATAAATAACATCATGAAGTTTTGCCCGTGATAACAATAATACCTCAGCATGTGATTCTGCAATACACGCTACTAAATATAGCTTGAAACCATCTAAGATATATCACGACATCTGTTTAAGTGACATCTGTTTGTTTGTTTTTTACAAAGCTAGGATCAAAACCATATTCTATTTATTCAGTCCACAATGAAAAGCTTTCAGTTTCACAGAGTTTTAGAGACTAATGAGATGAAACCAAAGAGTTTGAGCTTTTTTAACACAAAACATAAACACAAACTGGCAAAAGGATTAACTGGAAGCAGAACATTTCACTGTGCACAGAAATGAAGGACACACCTCCACCTCAGCAATGCAGCTGTACAAAGTATCAACATGGTATCGTAGCCGAGACGTAACACAACTACCAGTCCTTTTGACTGATTTTATTTCTAGTGAACCTACCTGAACTGAAAGCAGGGGTTTCTAACTCTACTGTGGAATCAATGTTCCAGGCTGAATGCATCCAGGCACATGAACAATATATTTTAACAAGGGTATTCAAGAGATTTGCTGTGTTCAGTGCATCAAGGCAGAAGGGCTGAGTCATAGTCTTTTTCTGTTTACACACAGCAATTTCACAAAGGATTACCTAAAGTTGGTACAATCTGTACATAGGTTTAGGACAGTAACTGGAAACACATTACTGGCCATATGGACTATTACATAAAACATGAAGCATCTGGAGGTTGTAATTCTGCTAAACACATTTATCTTACATACAGTAACAATCTGTATGTGCTGGAGCTCTCTAGTCAACGCTGACCATGAAAATCTATATTTATACATATATTCTGAAATGTATAATATAAAGGCCATTGCCAAGTAACTCTAGTACTACCTAATCAAATGACCCAGATAAAGAAATATGACAGTGACTGTACTCATCTGCAATTCATGGTTTTTTCCAATAAAAACGGTCGATAACCTACCATACATTCTTGACAGGTTCTTATTAATTCATCAGCATTAGTCTTTGTTATTGTTACAATTTGTTCCCTCTTGCGGTCATGCCTAATGGTGTGGTGCCGACCTGCAGCGAACTCTAACAAGCTTCTATGAGAGCGTCAGAGAAACAAGGATTAATGCTACCGACAGCGAGGTATGAGACAGAGGATTAGAAAAGACTCAGATCAACAAGCCGGTGGACAGTCTTGGTTAGACTAATGGCATAACAATTTAGGTTGATGTGGTATTTGAAGATTATCCCATTTTATTCTCTGAAATCGTGCATTTGTTTGTAATTTAAGCAGGTAACTGGTTCCAGACCCGCAGCTGGGCGATATTTTTTCCAGGGCTTATGTCCTAAAATATCATGTTTTTGTGTGAGATACAGGATCTGTTTCCCTGTTCCCTGTTCTCTGGTATACGCTCTCCTGGGAGGCTGAGCAGTGTGACACCCGATTATTGGCAGCAAACCTTCAGGTAAGCAACTTTCTTTCTTTCTTTTTCTTTTTTTAATGGGAACCACCCCCATACCGTCACTGCAGACATCTTGACTTCCCCTGTGGTTTCTCCTCAGGAGAGGAGCAATGCCTCCCCAACATGTTCTGACTCTGCCTCCTCTAAAGTCTTTTGTTTCTCAAGTCAGTCTGAATAGTTAACTAGCTGGTCATTTTCACATTGTCCCCAGTGTTAGTATGTTTAATTTGATGTTTAATCTCTTTAAACAATGTAGAAAATTTGTGAAAGCGTTGCTGAAGAACATTTTCTCAAACAAGCATGAACGCTGCGTTATCAACATCTGCAGCGACTACATCGGCTACAACAACCAGCCTTTACCAACCATTTGAGTTTGTCGTTGGCTCCGGAGGAGAAAGTGGAGCTCTTGATGACCTCTCCCATCTCTTCGCGACAGAAGCTGAAGTTGTTGATGGTCCACATGTAGGAGAACTTCACCACTTTGATCTGTGCAGAAAAGACACAGAAGGGGCTGAAACCAGACCTCTTTATTTATATATTTATCTATTCTATATGGGTAAGTGGTGTTTGGTCAGCCTGGACTTCAAACCGCACATCAAAACTGCCTTTCATCTTAATAAACACTGACAACAAACGACGGGAAAGAAGAAAGAATATTGTAAAAGCGGCAAAAGAAAGAACTTAACAAGGACATAGAGGAGATGAAAAAACAGACATCAATGACATACTTTATCTAGCTTGGCTCTTAACAGGAAAGTGATGCCTGAACTAGCAAATCCTGTACTACAATAACACAATGGATAACCTTTAAACAAAGAAAATACCTAAACTGACACTATTTTTTGTGGGAAACAAATTAGACTTGTAATATTGGATCAGTTACTAGAACAATCCAGACGTGATTCATTCCATTCATCTGCTCACAGACCAGTCACACACAATGTGACGCTCATTTAAAGTGAACTTCTTCTGTCTCGATAAACAAGCTTACTTTCAGATGCGACACCCACGCCCACAGAGCAAAAGTGGGCACAAAAAAAAAAGAAGCTTAATTTCACGGAAACTAATTCAAGCTCCATTCAACGGCTGTCTTACTCACAGTTAGCTGCCGTTGACATTATGCAAAAACGCTGACAGAACACAGAAAAATGGACTCTCAGTGTTAGTTATCTCCCCGTGCAGCAACGCTCTCCTGTCTCATGCTGAGGAAAACAAAAATCAAGACTTTCAGATACAGTTTGTTCTATCATCTATCAGTCAGTCAGTGGTCACACCCTTCCTTAAAGAACGCCACTGATTTAGCTTTTTGTGTTTTGTTAAATTGTCATTAAATATTGTCGTTTCTTTTCTCACACATTCGCCTTCCGTTTCGAAGCATGGTGCCTACGTAACCCACAATGCAACTGGACGGCCAGGTGGACACTTGGGTGTGCTATGCTGGTAGCTGGTTTACCTAGTAGCTGGTCAATTCAAATCACAAAGAGTCTTGGAATTAAAGAAATTACCCCCCCACACACACACACACACACACACACAACATGCATCCCTCCTCACCTGAGTGTAACACCAGCTCTCAGCCACGGGACCGCTGGACATTTCCACCAAGGGAGGGGGGCTTGGGGCTCTGGACATTGCCAGCCTTGATGCAGAGATGAGCTGAATGGGGCCAGGTGTGGGGTGAGGTGGTGTGGGGGCCGTGCAGGGGAGGGAAGGGCCAATGATCAGTCAAGCTGGCCGCCTTAAAAACAACACCTGCCGTACGGAGTGCTGCAGGAAGATGAATCCGGTACAACAGGACGTCCAGACTCCAAAATAGCTACGGGCACCCTGTAAGGACACAGGAACACAAGTCATTAAAATAGCTGACTTTAATCTACTGAAGCACATTACTATGAGAAGCTGTGACCTTGTGTGAGTGCTGGTGTGTATGTGTCTGTGTTTGTGCGAGTCACTGCAATTCCTAATTGAATGCTTAGTCTAATTGAGCGCTATTTCCTAGTAAGTAGGACGTAAGGGCTGTGAATTCATTTGTTTTAAAGGAGGCTTCAGCATTCAGAGCACAGCACTGCGCGCTCTCTGCCTCGCTGGGGGAAGCCTTCCTTTGTCTGCGCGTGACTTCGTCTTTGTTTTGCTTTGAGAGGAGCAGAGTGCTGTGCCAGCCATCTGATTCCAGCCAGGCTGCACCCGTCCGCCGGCTCTAAGTGAAGTGGCAGACGTAGGACTTTCATCTCAAGCTGCCAGTCTGAACTCACGCAAACACACGCAAGGTCACACAGTACTTTCAAAAGCCAGTGCTGGATAAGAAAGGTCAAAGTATATAGTTTATAAGAACCTGCATCCAGGACTTAATTTCATCCTGAAATGCTGCAACTGAGAAATACACCACAATGGCCTCATCGCCTTCAAACTTCCTCATTTAATTTTGGGGGTCCTTTGCTACACTTGCAGTCTCGTGGGAATGAAAATCTTGTTGAAAAGAAAATACAAAGGAAGATGCAGCAGTTTGGTTTCAAAGCTTCATTTCTCTGGTGCCTAAATCCCTCATTTCCGCTGGCTTCATCCTCTGCTCCTCTCAAGTTTCCTCTCCACACATTTCATACCTACGTCACATCAAGGTCTCAGGATCTGTCTTTTCTCACTCGACCTGCACCCCCCCCCCGATCTCCTGCCAAAGAAACTCTTCCACTCCGCTGCTTAATTAGTGGCTGATTGAAAGAGAAATACAAGACCTGAGAAAACTTGGCAGAAACGGAGTATCAGGCCGAGAGTGCGGAGAGACAGAGCGAGAAATGACAGAATGGGTGAAAAGGGAGAGAGACCTCTGTCTTAGCGAGTGGATTGGAGACAGGAGAGGCGACCTCGACAGCTCCAGACCCAGACACGACTTAATTAATGTTTAGAGGTAACGCCTGCATCTGATCTTCCTCAATCCAGTTTCCCCCCTTTCTTTCTTTGGTGCTATTTGTATCTGATGAAAAACACTGGTGGCATTTTCGCTCAGTAAAACAATAAAATATTAATCACAAAAGTTGGGAGAACAAGGCTGCACTGATTTGCAATTTAAATTACCTGAGACTTCCTGGCAATTAATTATAGTCTATATGAGTGAGTGAGGGCGGATACGCAGATTTTCACACACGTGTGTGTTTCTGTGTGTGTGTGTGTGTGTGTGTGTGTGTGTGTGTGTCATCATTTGGGCTTTGTTTCACATCATATCTTAAGCACATTTTACCAAGTGCTTTTCTTGTACCCTGTCCCTTAAAGAGCACCATGAATGCCAAGTAATCACAGGGAATCGTTTTAAGAAAACATAACAACACTGGCAGCAGTGCTAACAGCCTCGCCACTTTCTAAATAGACCCGGATGACACTTAACCAGAATAAAGCTGAGGATGTTTCGTTTCATCCTTTTCATGGGAAACATCAAGAGCAGAGCGACAAGAGGAAAGCAGCAATAACATTTCGGAGAGATGGAGGAGATGTGTGCTAATCAGAGGACTCCCTCAGAAGAAACGTCTGCAGACAGTTCATTTCTCATGGGAATCAGACGATGACAGCGTGAACGGGAAGAATGACTAACAGGTGATAATGCACAAGGCACAGAGAGAACAAATATTGTCATATTACAGCGTTTGCTATGCAGAGATTATCAAAGACTGTGTTTCCCCTAAAGGCAATTAAAAGACAAAGTAAGGAGGTAATGGAGGTGCTGTGCTTCAGATGAGGTGGTGTTTGTTGCTGGGCTCCATCAGCACCTCGCAGGTTGGATAAAAGGTAGAGGAAATGAGGATGAGGGGATGGGTGCTTAGAGAGAAAGAGGGAAAACTGGTTCAGATTCTGCACAGTATACGTCTTAATCTCCTCTCTGGCAAATATACCAAAATAAAAGAAACAATAGCTGCTACAATACGACATTGTGAAGCCGAAAATGTTCAGTACTTGTTGGGATTCAACATTTCAGTTCAGTACGGTTGATGCTGTATTGAATTGCACTCTAGTAGAGGGTGTATTTTTCCTCAAGTCTAAACAACAATTGTGCATCATGGGCTTTACAAAGACATTATTTATTGTATGTTTTTTTTCCTTCAATTGCACTAGATTGTATAAGCTTTCATGACCATGTTTACCTTTGTTCAGAGAACATCTTACAGCATGCACCATTGTGATGGTGTATGTGATGTCGGGCTGCAACTAATAATTCTGTTTTTTTTGTTACGATTTATGATTTTACAATGACGTAGCAAGAGCAGAGAAAAGTAGCAAATCTTCACACTTCAGAAGCTGGAAGATATGTTTGGGTGTTTTGCTTGATAAATGACTTAATCGATCCATTGATTATCAAAATCTTTGCAGATGACTTTTCTGCTGATTTACCAATATATTAATCAACAAAACCATCAGCACTAATATGACGTATGTGTATCTTAAATTATCAAAAGTCACTTTATCTCAACAACCAATCTCCCGTCATCTGACATCATCAAACGCGACCTGCATTAGATTGTTATTTATATATATGCTGAGATCACAGAGGGAACCTTTTATAGAAAGATGGACGCCACTGATGGAGGTAACAGAACACTGTTGATAATCGAAGGATCATATACTTAGTAAGGTACTGTACTGCAGGTAATACCCTGAGGTAGTCTAATATGACTTCTTTAAATAGAGACAAATACACAGGAAAGGACATGTTTTGATAAATAATGTGGATTTCTTCTTGAGTACGTTGGACTAAATGTGTGCGTCTATGTAAGGTGAACTAGTGTAGTATTTTATTTTGATGTTTTTGTGTTTTTTTCTGTGTTTTTCATGTTAAATTGTATATTGTGAATATTGTAACCCCTTATAAGGAAACTATGTCATCGATGTCTTATGTATGTAATATTTCTAAGAGGATGTGAGAAAGAAAGAAACTAGTTTTAAACACAGTTAGCTTGACAACACTACTAAAGACTGTTTCGGATGAACACCACAAAACCAACAAAAAAACACATTTGTATGATTGTGTGAGTTTGTATGTGTACACTGCAGCAAGTGTGTGAGGAAGTAGAGAGCGGGGGGGAGGATGTGCCACTCCCCATCCCACATCCTCGCACAATGCCTGTTTTCAGAGAGGGGAGCCAGATGAGGAGACTGAGACCTGGAGCCCATTTATATTCATTACAGAGAGACAGTCTGCTCTCACTCTGCCAGTCCAGCCTCCATCTCTCTCCATCTCTCTGTCACACACCTCAACACGCCAGGGAGGAGAGGCTGACAAACCAACAGACAGATAGATTCAACTTCCTCTGTATAAACAAGAGCTAAGCGAGGTGATGCCACATCTGCCTCCCCCAACAGCATGAGAGCAGCCCAGATACTGACCAGCCACACCACATACAGTAACCACATCACAAGCTCATGTTGCACACAGAGTCAATACCCGATTCTCAGCTCATGGTGCAGTAACGCTTGTGCAGTGATCCACTCCATCTGTACATTTTACATGGTGATAGCATATATTTCTGCACATATGTTACCTCCATCTGCAAATCTGATAATGCGAACAGCTTACAATGCATATTTACACTCGAGGACACATTTCTTTTCATTTGTTTTTCCATCTGTGCTCGTGACAATCTGAATAGCTGGTGATGCACATGTCGCCTGCACAGCCATCCCAATCTGCAAGTCTGTGTATGAAGACAATGCATATTTAGCTGGTTTATTTTCAACATGTTCAGCTGTTGAACTGTGATTATGTTTTTTACCTTTAGTATTTCCCTTGTGCAAAAGCACAAACACTTACCGGCACATGTCTCCTGATGATTCTATAAATAACTTAAAGTTTTAGTGTAACAAGTGAAGTTGAATCTTACAGGACTAAACGTGAGGCTGCATTTGACATTTAGCATGCTAGTGCGTATTATGTTCAGTATGCATCTGTGATGGCGCTTTGACACATCAAAGCAGAGACAACACAGGTGTAAGTAACGAGATAAATTAAGGCTGAATTGCATTAAGGGGCGTTGGTTTCAGGGTCCTGGTTATTGTGCACGCTGGCTCACTGTCACACTGTCACGGCTCACAGAGTTATCATTAGTGTTATAAGTCAAGTTAAAATGTCCAAAATAAAAAGACTAAAATACGTCTTAATATTTCACTCAACATTGCTGGAACATTCTTCCAATGAATGAGGAGGACAATTCCTTATCACTTAAAATGGATGTAGTCATTTGTGAAGTTTCATATATAATTTTTTACAGGTCATTATTTGTAGTTACGAAGTCTTTTGGTGACCACACATACCAAAACTAACTTGCCTCAACGTCCCCCAGTTTAATTCCACTGTTTCCTGTCTGATCTCCCCTGTCACCACCACATAATGGCACCATCCAAAAACACAACTTCTGCATCTTTACCATCCCTAAAAAATAAAGGTCACTGCACGTCTCTGCACGTCTCTCCTAAGCAAATACAGGCCCAGAAAAGTTACATTAAGTTAGATTTTGTTGATACAATTATCAATTCAAAAAGGCCATAAGTACCTTTTCACTGTAAGGATACACACACACACACCTTACTGGTGATAATAATAAGCCCTACACATGCAGTTATACCATCCTTGTGGAATTCACTGTAAAAAAAAAACACATTCTCCATACGAGGACACACACACACACACACACACACACACACACACAACCTGCCTCTATCTAAATTCCCTTGAACTTGCAAAATGAAAGGGAAACATCAAATACACAGAACCACCCACTACTCTCTCCCTTCAGGCCCCGCTTCCTGCTGGGAGGAGAAGAAAATGGGTGGTGCAGGGCTGAGACACCACCACCAGGTGGACAGGGGGTGGAGCTGTGTGATTTGGCTGCTGCAGAAAAGGGGATCCTGGGGTGTTTAGAGGGTCACCTTGTGCGACAATAGGCAGCGAGTGAAACAGTGAGATACAGAGACACTGCAGAGTTAAAAGGCACAAACTACAAGGACTGAAAACATGCCAAAAAGCTGAGGCTAAGTGACCGAGTGTTGCAGCTTTGAGCGTATGTGTGACGCACTTCTGAACGTAAATCAAATGCCCACATGCTAGCTCACCCTTCCACGGCTTAGAGTCAAGTGCTTTTTTAACAACCCCACCACCACCACCACCCTCTTCCCTCCAGCTCTGGTGTCAAATCTGACAGAGGGTTAATGAAGCCAGTTCATTATAAAGGTCAGATTCCATTAAAGGCGGAAGGCAGAAAGCTTACAGGGAGCATGTTCAGATGCATCCGGGGGATCAGCACGATTGATCAGGTGAGGAAACTGACTGCCATTTCTAACGAATCACACACAGCCTGCTGGAGGAACATTTCTTTTCATAAGGAAGCCCATACACAGTGATCACATGACGGAAGTGATTCCAACTCTCTGTTATGAGAGAGTCTTCACAGTTTTGGCAGCAGACAGCCACAAGACAGGAAAGTAGAGCTGAGGTGTCTCTGACATTAATGGCTAGAAAATCTAAATCTAAAGAATCTGCCGCAGGTGAGACAAGCAGACAAAATAGGCAGTGGGAAGGAGAACTCCTCTCCAGGGTGAGTGAAAGACACACGCGTGAACAAGGCTGGACGTGGAGCGTGTATGAAAACATGTCTGCTGTAAAACCGTGTCTGTCCATCTTGCCCGAGGCAGCGCTGACACTCACTCAGAGAGAAAAAAGAGAGGGTGAAAACAGGGATGAGAGGATGCCGGGAACAGTGGGCACACATGCATGACAGGACTGAGCACGAACGCGGCGGCGGGTTGGGGGGGAACCTGGAGTGTGTCGGATCCAGGGCCACGGGAGGTGTGATGGATTAAGAGGTGGCAGTGAAGCCAAAAGGCCCTCCATGAACTGTGGAGCAAACCCCAGTGAAACAACATCACCATCCCTCTCCATATCACCGATGGCCTCCTCTCTCTCTCTCTCTCCTAAACCATCACCTTAACACCCAATTTTCTCTGCCTCTGTTAAACCCATTCAAGTTGCTATAAAACCAGGCAACCATGCCAGCGCCACACTTTTCCATTATTGCTTTAATCACTTGTTTTGATCAAATTTCCTATTTCAGAAGACGTAAAATTGAGAAAAGTACTAATTTGTGCAGCTAAGATAACAAAAGTACCATAAAACATCAAGAAAGCTACAGAGCTTAGCCCAAATTAATACTGTTAATATCCTAGCTGCACCTCACAGCATCAATACCACTACTATGAGTGGTAATGATTAATGGTGTCACATTATGAGATAAGTCATTGCACTGTTTCTCTAAGAGATGATACTTTGACTGACAGCAGTTCCCAAAACCCAAAAAACTGACCGAGTATTGAAGTGACCCCTGAAGAAACTACGAGTACAGTCAAGCCAAGAAACAATCATGTCATTAATGCCAGATAATAAGTTAGAGATAGACTTAGTTATAGGTTACTGTATAGCTTTAAATTATTTTTTAAATGTATCACTTAGGGGGACCGTGCAATTCTGAGAGAAAAACATCTCAGCTCATCACTCATCATTTAATATAATCACGCTGCCGTAGCCTTGTAATGCCAAGGCTGAAATCCCTCATCTCTCCATACTTTCTGATCTTTGCTCTGGTGTCGCAGCGCTGACCAGCTGCTGTGTGACTCAGTAGAAAAGGTCTGATCTTAAATCCAAACACAAACATCCTTCACCTGCACATTTAGAGCAGCTTTACAAGCCATTTCCTTTAACTGCAGTCAAAATGGCTTCCGTGGATTTCCCATATTTTGCCACAAAACTGTCTCTGATAAGTAAGCGCATGCTCTGGTGTACTTCATTACACACACAAATAGCTTTACCGCAATGACTTTCAGTCTCTGTAAATCTCATTACACATGCAAATCAATCTATCTACATACTTATCTCCCAATATTTTGCACACTCAGCTAGAAAACAGCCAATATTACATATTCAATAAGGTAACAAGATAAAGGGCTCATTTAACGGACACAATCCTCTAAAAGAGCTGCTGGTGTACTTACTTGGCAGAGGCAACAGCTGTGCATACGGTTTACACACACAACCCTTAGAAAAGGCCGTATGTGTACGTAAACATAATGCCATGCTTTAAGCTCTCACACGTCACTTCAAATGTGATTATTTTATAATTAGCCAATTAGCAATTAGCCCTCTATACTCACAGCACAACAATATCATGATAAAACATAGCAGCACTTCTACACAAGCTCAGATACGCTCACAGCAGAGAGAGCCAAATCCAGTGTGAACATTTGAAACATGAAAAAATTAAAAATGGTATACTCTGAGGCAGACATCAAACCCCAATGGGCCTATGTAGCCAAGATAACAACAGAAAAGTGCTTTCTAAATGACAAAATGATGCTGGCTGCAGTCCACAGCTCTCTCTCACTCTGCATCTTCTTCTCCAAGACAGACACCCACTGAAACACAGCAAAGTGTCTAAACATCAAAACAAAGATCTTTTTTGACAATATATTTCTACCGTTCCCCGAGTCGAGCAGATATAGAACAATATTTGTGCAAGAACGTTTGCATGCATGAGGTAAAGCTGCTTTCACCTTCATCCACACGACTACTGGATGTGCTCTTATGTATTAGCCTGCCTGTTTATTTTTTTGCCCTGCAGAGGCTCTCCACATGAAGTTTCATTCTCATGAAGTGAGCAGAGCTTGAAGCAAAAAGGAGGAGAGAAAGGAGGGAGAGGGAGTTGTTTTGTTACCGCACTCAGTGCAATGATGCAATTTATAATTAATATGCAAATAGAACGACGGGGAGTCTCTCTTCACCTTGTTTTCACTTTACTCCAGCATTCTCAGGGGAGGCCCATCTCTGCCCGGGATCAATGTATCCACGCCACTAAATCAATTTTCATATGAAAAGCACTAAAATATAATCTGCGAGTACAAGCGACTGCTTAGCTGCGAGAAAACTTGAGATGCTTGGACAGACACATCGAGCCCGTGGCTATAAAACATTTTTCTGCCTTGCTATGATGATGTGTGAGGGATCTTTAAAAGCTCACATCCCTAAACTGAAAGCTAAAAGCAATTATTTCGGCAACAGGAAAACACAGGCCTGTCTGACACATCTGCCACTGGCCTGTCTCTGTTTTGACTATAGCTTATCACAATAGGTGGTTCAAACATCCCCTAAGCTTCAATCTCAACAAACAACAAAGACAAACGCTGTGGAATGAATCATTTGGGGGAGTTTTATTTCAAAAGTGTGTCTGTCAGAGAAAACGGGGGGGGGGAGTGGAGAGGAGGCCTTTTTTAGTGGTTGTCCTTCAGCGTGACTTTGTCATGTAACACATTTCCAGCTCAATTATCTGCATCCAGTGGATTTCAAACACATTTAGCAGGGACCAGAGAGTTTGGTAATTAGCAGGAGCCCTGGCTCATAAGGGGGCCAAAACACAAAGCCTGTCTTTAGCTCTATCTTTATCCCCCCCGCTTGTCTAATCTCTTCTGATCCTTCTCTTTTCACACACAGAGGGTGTTGGACATCATGTATGCACTCAGTCAATACCTTTATGTGCCAACAGGTTTCAGCTTTAATAGAGCAAAGCGTGATGCAAAACCAGATACCGCATCTGGAAGAATAGGCACAGTTACATAGATACCAGTTTCTGAAACACTCAGTTGTTTCTTAAATCCCAAATACTTGCTGGCCATGTTTAGAGGACGCAACAAGATACAGAAAGGGAAAGCAAACCTCACCAACCCCCTGATGCTGCACAGTGGAAAACTAAAGCATCTCTGATGACTTCTTAAGAAATCAGAACTTGTGGTTGTGGTGACATTTTACACAGAAATACAGCATCGAGCAAAAAAAATAAAAAAATCGATTCAATGTTCAAAGTATGTCGTGACATGATTAGAATTTCAAATATAAAAGGTTAAAACCATGTCAGACTTTGGTCAACAAATTCCTACTCGTGCTGTTTTCCATTTTAATTAGGGTTTGAAATCATGTCCGCTTGCTTTGGCACAGGAATGCTGCCTTAGGTAAAATTGCTTTCTATCCCCAGATCCCCATAAAGGCTCATTTCAGCAAGGGACAATTTCATCTTCCCTTCACGCTCCCCTTTCACGACAGCGCTTTGTCCAGTGTAGTACGCTTAGAGTCAGACATTTAATTTGAAAGTCTGAATTCTATGTGTACCATTTATGTTCTATAAAGCCATACAAAAACCCATCAGTGGAACACAAAGTGTAGAAGTCAATGGTTCGCTGTGGCTCACACGATGACAATTGTGACACAAAATGTTAATTCATCAGTGTCTGAAATCTCAAACTAGAGTAAACTGTTGAGTGTTTAATATGTAGAGAACAGTGGCTGAGTAAATAAGGGAGTGTTTTCAGACAGAGTGAGGTTTTGCTCCCTTTTTTTCCTCCATTTTCTCCTCACCACTCCCTCCTTTCTTTCCGACAATTATAATGATGAACTGTGCCGGCAGCAAGTACAGCAGTACAAGTCGCTAAATTTGTGAGGTGTCATCTTAAAAAGAGGTAGAGTGAGTCAAGTGGGTAAAAGAGAAAAAAAAGAGAAAGGAAAAATCTTGCTGTGGAACTCCAAGAGCAAAGAAAGAGATGATTTCCTAAATGTATCCTCAAATACGGAAGGTATGATTGACGGAAAGGTGTGCCAGACCACCTAATGCGCTCTTTGGTATCCTGTTTCAAGAGACCCTCAATGAACAGTAATCATCTTTTTGCTAAGTTGATGTGTCCCTACTGTTGGTCTTTCCATTAGCGTAAGATACTTCAAACCCAAGTAGATCCACACACACAGGTTCAGGAGGAGCCAATTAATATCAACTGTTCCCTGTCATATCACTGTGCTGAAATATGGGGATCAAAGGCAATATAGTTCCATGAAGCGGAGAGGCGGGCCCGGCTTCACCTCAGAGGACAATATTCCTGCCTCTTACCAGGTGTCACATCTAATCTCTCTCTCGCTGGAGAAGCTTACATTTCAGACCATTCAGCAGTAACCACTGAAGCAGGGAGCCGCCGCACAGGGTCATTGCAAGCGGTGGTCCCCGGTCATCCCGTCCTCTCAAGAAAAATTTCACAATCAGTCTTTTGAGCAAGTGCACCAAAACATTATGTTAACGCTCAAGTGACAAAGCCGCCTGGCACCGTAGGAATTATGTCTGTTGACCGCCAGGAGCAAAGGAGAAAAAGGAAAGTGACATTATTATAGAGCAACAAAGGACAAAGCTCCCTTCAACCTTAAAGAAGTAGAAATTGAACCCAAACCAACACCTTTCCCAAAGTCATTTTTGTGGCTAACGATAACCAAAGAAGAGAGTTGTCGCATCACAAAAACAGATGTGTGACAGTGATTTGTAACGGTTGTGGGAGCACAGACCAATGACACTGTCTTGCCGATTGGGGCGTCAGATCCTGAAAACACTTTTAGAAGTGATAAAAATCCCAACTCAAGAGTCAAATTCTGAAAGACAAACACTGATGTGTGAATCGCTGCAAAATGTAAAACACGATTAGGTGTTTTTCCATCAGCTCTACTGAGGTGAATAAATTGGCTTCCTGAATGTAGAGACTCAGAACACATCAACAACAAAAGGTGTAAAAAGTCCTCAGAAACTTTCAGAAACAGAAACAAATCCAAATCCAAGGCAAGAAGTTATTCTCCTTTGCTGTGATGTGAGGACGTATTTCTACATTTTAACACCCTTTTGGAAACAAAAGCATTCACTGAGTAATAATGTTATTCACTACCTAATGGTTATGCAACCACAGGCATTTTAGATTTCATTTAATGAGTGAATTCATCTGTGTCATTATTTATCACATCATATGAGACATTTTATTTATTATTTACTTTCTGATTCACTACAGAAACAGAATTCACTTGGACAGTATGGAAACTCAGCGTCTCACAGACCGTTAAGAAGATTTGGAGACAGGTGCGCATGGTGCTCGCTGTCTTACTGCTTTGCTGTTGCTCTTTTCAGTGAAAGGAAGGGAGAGGAAAGGTAGCTGCGCTAATAAGTTCACTTCTATCCATCGGTTGCACGTGGTACGACAAGGGTTACTCCTTTGTGTGCCCCAACGTCACTCTGCCTCCCAATTACCACATTTACACACACACACACACACACA
>JAVQJD010080915.1:0-18241 GCA_036023655.1 Nannoperca australis | reverse complement strand
GTGTGTGTGTGTGTGTGTGTGTGTGTGTGTGTGTGTGTGTGTGTGTGTGTGTGTGTGTGTGTGTGTGTGTGTGTGTGTGTGTGTGTGTGTGTGTGTGTGTGTGTGTGTGTGTCTCTGGCCCGGCTGCCACTTTGGTGTATTGTACTAGACTGGAGTTTATGGCGGTTAGCTGTTAGTGAGGCACATTGTGAGGCAGCTGGTGGTAAAAGTAGGCCATGCTCCCTGTTGTGCCGCCTATAGAGTGAACGAACACTTCCACGCAGCAGATTCCATTTCCTATGGTGCCCTTGCCCTCCTATACTGAGCCTCACACAGAACTGGTCACTGCTGGCTTACTCAGAGCACTGATGGGTGTGGAAGGAGAGAGTGAGAGTTCAAGTCTCAAACATTTTTGTCATAAAATCTAAGTTGTTAACTGATTTTAACAGAGGCTACAGTGTGCAGCTTTATTATGTAGAGAACTATGAATGTATTACCAGCAGTTGGATTAGACTTGATTATTACAGGACATCAGGGCGTCCCTACACAGCGGCAGTGGGTGGTCTTTTCACTTCTCCTCTGGTTCATGTTGCCTCACAGCAGGCCTGGCTTTGATCCATCTGTTGGTGGGATCTGATTCAAACCACAGCTTCAGTGGTTGCATTTGAATCACACTTGTAGACCTTAAACAGAGACGGTACTTTATGCTTTACTCTTGTTTTTGCTGGACTAAGCATCTGTAGCTATGTGTTATCTTTCTCAGCAAAATAACAACATGCCAAGTTTCCACAGTCAGTGTGGTTGTGACTAAAGTCAACCAAAAGGCAGCAGGTGGCGATTTAAACAAAGAGGGTCATCTTTCAGACAATGGTGTGATGCTTTATTGATCCCTATGGGGGGAATAGCTGTTGTCTTGCCACCTCCACTGGGGGGGTCAGGGTCAGTGTCAGGGTCAGGGTAACCTCTATGCTTTCCTGTCGCCAAGTTCAAACCACTTCAGCAGCACGTGGCTGCTCAGTAAACATGTGATATGAAAGGTGGGAAAAGCACTGGTCAAATGAGAAGGCATTTTAAGGCATTTATAATCAAGAGATGGATGGGGGGGGGGTGCAGTAAGTGATAGGCTGTAAACAGGGCTAGCTAGACAAAACGGTTCCACTTCTCTACTGAAAACAACCCCTGGTCACGACCCCAAGGACTTCGTCTTTGGCGAGTCGGGAAGTTACTGTATGGAGGTACTCTTCTGTCATGTTGGGACCCAAAAAATAACACTTTCCATGTCCTGCCATTCTGTAAAAGATTTCCCTGTCATCATATCACATATTCTTGTTCTTATTTATGTTAAAATAATGATCTACAAAGGTCAGATGTTTTTGTTGCCGTCTTGAAGTTCCGAGAGGAGGAGCTGTCATAAAAGTCAGTCATAGTGACATCTTCACAACAATAGAACTAGATGCTTTACATTTCTATAGCCTGCTCGCATAAAGAAGCAAAGAATGTCATGTATGAATAGTTATTATGAATTACTGTCAACTGATTGTGCTTTGAATTTTGCCTTGGGAATAATTACCATATCAGCTATACACTAAATAAAAAGTAATACTTGCTAATCCGCTCTGTATCTGTATGAACCTCATACATAGACACCATCTGACCTTAGCTGTGTAACATGTTTAATAAATCAGCTCTGCAGTGTCCACACACACACACACACACACACTCTTTAAATGAAAATGGATCCATGCAGAATCCATTATACACAGCCCAGTTCTGTTTCGTCCCGCAACATTGCCTCTCTTGTTTCTTTCTCTTGTTTATTTCACATTCCCTAATAGCCAAGTTTTATTTAAGCCTGCCATCAAGTTACTCACTTTAATTACCGGCTGCCGGTATGACCTGCCGCCGGCAGCATCGTTCATATTAACTGGCAATAGTGACGGCTAAAAATGAGAAGCTGCTGGGTGAATGTTTTGTACATTGCTCTTTGCTGATGAAGGAGGAAGAGAGATTATAGATTCATTAACATCTCAGTCTGTTTTGCCAACGTCGTGTGTCTAACTCAGTCACTTAGTTTTTTTCACATTTACTTGGATTTTCAGTGAAATCTTGCACTGTACTGTAATTACTAAGCGTTGTTACGAATGAGAACCAAGTGAGCCAAAACACACATAGAGGGGAAAACAGAGTGACAGAGAAGTGATTAAAGGTGAAATGCAATAGAGTTGTTGATTACAGACCTGGAGCCTGCCGGCTCTGTTGTTAATCAGCACCACTAATGAAACGGCAGATTGTTTTGTTGTTTTGTTTGTGCAGATCTGTCGAGATGTTTGACATGCCGTCTCTCCATTTCGCCCTCTACATCTTTTTCATTATTCACCTGCTGCATCAGGGGGAAAAAAGAAGCTGTTTTTGTGACATGATGACTAATGGTTTGTTTTTCCGTGCACATCTGTCCCGTCACCCACCGCACAACGCACTGTGACCTGAAATCACTGATATGTTTGTGAATGAGACGAGCCCCTGTGCTCACATGTGAACCACACATGCTTTCCGGGTGTTGTTCTGGGTAATGGGACTGATGCTTCACAATCAGTAGCTTGTGTGTGTGTGTGTGTGTGTGTGTGTGTGTGTGTGTTTTCCTGGGATTCGGTGCTGAAGCTTCGACTAGCTCAGGTGTAACGAGAGCTAATGGACTCTGACTGTGTTTTGTCTCCATCCTTCCCCTGCCTCCCTTTCTCCTCTCTTTCACTTCTTCTCTCTCACCATCCATCGTTCCTTCGCACAAGTTCCTCCTACTTCTATGACAAGTCAACTCCCCAAGGGTTATATTCTGCAGCCATGTGACTGTTTCACTGGGCACAAGTTCATTGCATGTACCTCCTCTTGTCTTCCCCTCACAAAACCTCATTTCTCACATGTATGGTTTCTCTGTAGTGTTGTTTGTCTACAGGCCCCACTCTCTATATTTAAGCCCAACAACACCTAAAACCTTCTAACCATGCGTTTGTTGCATTGCACATTTGCTGCCTCTGTTACTTTTTGAGTCTTTTTCTTGTATCTTCTAGTTTTTCATTTAATCATATTCTCCACCCCCCCCATTTTGGGGCTTTTACCTTTTAATAAATTTCAAGTTTTAGTATCAGCTTGACATGAGAGCTAATATACAGAAGAGTGCAGGGTGTGAATTTTAAAGCAGCCAGCCTCTTAATAAGACATAAGCTCCCCTGAAAACAAGATTTGTGAAGTTGGTGGGGGTTTTCTGTATCTTCATCATCATGGATCATGCGTAAAATTAGGCTTTTATTGAGGGTGAATATGCCATTCATTAATTCTTGCCCTCCCATCGAAGCGTGCCCTTAAAGAAACAGTGAAATGAACACGTTAACTTCCGGGAAAACTGCCACATTGTGCAAAGCAGCAAATCTTTAATTGTGACATCATCCTGCACTAGTACAAGTGAACATAAAACCAAACCAATAAAGCAGTCACTCATTTTTAAGTAATCCCTCTGCCCCTCCTATCCAAACAACCAGAGTTACTCTCACAATTTAATTTGTTTCATGCAACAACAACATCAGATTAGGGAAGTAAAGAAACTTTATTTTTCTTTCAATTTTATTTTTTAATTCACTCCACATCATTTTTTTACTTAAATACTCTGTCACCTTAGTCTTATGTTCCCTCATTAGCTTTATTCACTCAAAAATAATAAAAGGTATTGAAAAAGTGGGGTTCTCTGGTAGCCAAAGTAGCCAAAAATGTCTGTTGGCCCATCAGTGTGTGTTACTCTACTGCTGTTTATTACATAAGGGTCGGCCAGATGGGGTGTGTGTGTGTGGAACAACGAGCATTGTAGAAAATATTTAATGCTGGCAGTATTAAATGTATCTTTAATTCTAATTTTTTTGTGTTTCCAATTCACATTGTAATTTCATGATTGTTAATATTGTGTGTGTGTGTGTGTGTGTGTGTGTGTGTGTGTGTACCTGTGTCTGCTGAGCCGTTGAACCAAGAGGTGTGAGATGCAGAGTGTGGCTGTCAATGCTTTTTGTTAAATATGCTAATAGCCTGACACCTGTTTGTATAAGAGGAGGAAAACGCACAGCTCGCCATCAAGCGCACACTCAAACACTCCCACACTCCCACGAGCAGGAAACCAAACTGACTTTTGGGCTTTGTTTCTCGGTTGGTCAAATTCACGGACGCACACCGACAACACGCATTCCTCATCTTTATATCTCCGTGTGTTCATGTGTTAAACGAGGAGCTGGCTCTGTTAAATGGGCTCTAATCTCTGGATCTCCTCTTCTCTGCAGTAATGGAGCCCATGACGGTGACTACGTCGGTGGTCGGGTCGGACGAGTTCGACCGCAATGCCCCACGGATCTGCGGCGTGTGCGGCGACAAGGCCACCGGCTTCCACTTCAACGCCATGACGTGTGAAGGCTGCAAGGGGTTCTTCAGGTGGGTGTTGTCCCTGAATCGACTTGCGTGTGTTCATGTTGTCGATTTGTCTTTGTGTGCAGATAATGGTATTACAGAGTGTGTGTGTGTGTGTGTGTGTGTGTGTCTCTCTCTTCAGTCTTTCCATGGGAAGGGGCTGACCTCAGTATGCATCCCATTTGTTTTATACTGGGCATCAGGCACTTTAACAGGGATTTTTCTGCCAACCTTTAACTACATTTCACATGTCAAGACTGTCATCAGTTGCATTCAGTTACACATTTGTTTCTGTTCAGTTTTTCCCAGTGTCAAGGTACTGGGCTTGTCTGTTAGAAACACTGCAGAAACTTCTTGGTGGTTGTAAGTTTTTAAGTTTGACATTCATTTAAATAAATAATGCACAACTTATGAAATAAACGGCCACCTATTATTTTCATTCTTCCTAAATATTTGACGTATTAATGAGATAAATGTTTTAGTTGCATATCGGCAATATGAATATATGTAATTGTTTTAGTACACTGACTGCCATGCTTCTCCTGAACATGTTGCCAGTGCCCAACAGCAAATAAACATTCAAAGAGGAGTTGGTGTTTGATGTTGTAGTCACATCATGTGTAACAATTTAGGTTATTCAGTGGAGTCCATCATTGTTGTTTTGTTATTCGTTTCCCCCCTGTGTCGCCTGCTCTCTCTCTCACACAACACACATATTATTATTTTCATTCATAAATGACTCTACATAGAGGATTAATTTATCATTCGTCTAAGAAAAGACAAAAAGAAAAGTCAGCAAATGATCCTGGGAGTGAACCAACTAATTGCTTGTTTAATCCCACAGGCGCAGCATGAAGCGTAAAGCCTCCTTCACCTGTCCATTCAACGGGAGCTGCACCATCACCAAGGACAACCGGCGTCACTGCCAGGCCTGCCGTCTCAAGCGCTGCATTGACATCGGCATGATGAAAGAGTGTGAGTCTGCTTTTTCTGACCGGTGACGTTCTGCCAATGCTGCTGATTCGTTGGGAGTCATAGCTTGAGATATTTTATAAAAATAGCAACAATTATTCATGGTTGCCGGTGAGTCGTCCTCACAGTTTTGACCGTATACTGTAATGGCGTGTTAGCTGTACATTAATGGTGTTCTGACAAACAAAGAATCAGCTAGAGCCCTGACTGATGATCTGACTTATTTCCAGTGCTTTACCTACTTTGGAAATCCATATCAGCATTTCCAATTCATTTACTAAAGTATGGCGGCCCGCCATAGATTATGTTCTTCTGCCGTAGTCTCATAATGAGCCAAAAAATGTAAGACTTAATAGTGTCATTGAATCGCCACATGCAGTAAATACGACTTCTAAAGTTTGATACTGAGGTGTTATGAAAGCAGGATGGAACATCGATACCCTTGATGTAATATTCATCTGAAGTAGAGCAGTTGCTTTTGATGCTTCTTCAGTATAAGTCTTAAGTTGAAAACCTCCTGTTAGCTGAGGGCAGTGAGTCTACATCCCAGGTGGAAAATCTTTAGTCTCTAGCTGATGTTAAAGCAGCCTATTTAATGAGTGTATTGCAAGCAGTATTGTTTTATTTTCAGTCGTAACTTCATCCTTTGATTGATTTATATTATCTTTTTTTGCGGTTTGATGTTCTTTGTGAATACAGAAAAGCTCAATAAATGCAAGCTCAGTCAGTTTTAGATGTGCCAGCTGCCTGGAGAGATTCGTGTCGGGTTGGCTTGTGCAAGCGGTAAACTGGTCTCCTGCTTACAAAGCATTTTAATCTAATATTTAAAGGCATTCATGAAGGACAGCAACCAATAGAAGCAGTGGTAGGGTGTATATTGATCTGAGACAGGCAATAGTGGATATGCATACAGGCAGGCTGGACCATATGGCAAACTCAGGCGTTGGTTTAATACTAACTGCAAATAATAATTAGTATATTTAATCCTGCTTTTATCCCACCAGATGGGGTCTCCATTGTGAGTGCAGTTTAGATTGTGTTAATCAAAGTGTAGTAATGTGTCTTAACTGGACTGAAATTGCATTGTCTTGTCTGTTTGAAATACTGTTAAACATGTAGGTTAACACCAGCACCAGGGTGTAAATACAAGTAGAAGCGAGAATGAGACGTCAGCTCACCCCATGTTAACACAAAATGACGCCTTGTCACAACTGGTTCCTAATGACTAACATAGTGGTGTCTTTAATCTGCACGTAATAATCACATTGTGCAGTACTTTTTATGTCATCGGTCCCGCATCCCTCACAAAGTAACCCGCCAATAGGAAGCTGCACCAACAGCGCTGCATCAGCAGTACCATGACAAGTAGTAGATGACAAGAGGAGAATGAGAATAAGAGAAGGAAGGATGGAAGCCGGGTGGGGGGGACTTAAAGTCCTGTTCAACAAAGGCTCTCTTTCTTCAGGGAGGACACACAATGGTCTGGCCCACATTTAATTCACAAACAGACTGTGTGTGTTCGTGTTCTGTCCCAAATACCATTTGTGAGGCTTCGAAGCTTCAGTGAGAATTACCCGCGAATATTCAAAGCTCCGACGGGTGGGGAGGGATTGGGCTTCCTTTTCATAGAAATGTGAAATGTGCAGCAATCGCATCAAATACATTACAGCCATAGCTTTGGCATTTAAGTAGTCTCAAAACCCACACACATAAAAACCAGGCACGTGCACTTGATAAGAGCACATAGTAGAACAGTATCTGTAAGCCCAAAAGCATCATCATGAGGGAACATGCAGAAATGCGTTCCCGCATGCATGGGCTTTGACGAGTGCTCGAGCGACCCTCCCTACTCTCTCGCTGCTGACTGGGACTTGGAATAGAGAGGGGCTGATGTCTCCCCTCCTCCTATGCGAAGCATTCAGATACTGATTCGGATTTTGCACTCAAAAGAAAGTAGGATGATTCACTAGCAATTAGTGCTTGACATTAAAAGCAAAATTCACATTAAAAGCAGCTGGTATGTTTTTCATCTGCGGTCTGTGATTAGAGCGGCATGCGTTGAAAAAGTTGTATTATGCACTACAGATCCGCTGGTTACTAAATCTTTCGCAACAAGCATCAAGCAGCTTCCAGATAACCCCACATACTTCTGTGCTCTTGTGTACAGCTAAGTAATCATTTATGTCCTGGCATTGCACTCAGCTTCAGTTCATTCAGTGCAAAACTGTTATTATTTCAGGAAAAGGAAAAAGAAAATGAATGATCTTATTTCAGAAATGTACTGGCATGACTTTTAGCACACGCATGCGCTTAATATGGCTTTGCCCTGCTGTGTTTCCTCCATGATAAAAGTACAGATTCAGTTCTGTCCAGCAATATGTGCACTTTGCAAATTGAGAATTTAAAGCAAAAGCAGACACAGTGCCTTATTACATTTGCATTGCTAGCTGTAAAACAGTGTGAATAAACTGGCGCCTCCAGTCACAAAAATACCAAAGCTGCCCTGCCGCTCCCTCTGTGTAGATGTGGCCTTGTGCCTCTGCTCATGCCCTGGCCCACGATTAAGTTTGTTTTCCTATTTAAAATAAATGGATACAGGTTCGGGAGGTCACGGCCATTTTGAGCCTGCGTATCCATCCGAGTTCATCCTTGTTTGGTTATGTGTTTCTGTTTGGTTGTGTGGATGTACTAACACCGCCGGCGTGCCCTAAAAATGAAAACACATGCTTGGGTCAGGATGAAGGCGTGGCACTGAGCGATGATTTGTAGAAAATTGAAAGTCTCACTTTACGTATGATCACGATTGGTGTCCATGTTGTTGTTCGGGTTTGTTTGTGGTTGCCATAAGGGGAATTCCTTTGGTCCTGTGAGTGTGAAAGAGTACTGACAAGCTGCTGCCTCACTGTGAATCTTGTAACAGCACTGAGAAGCGTGACATGGTTGGGAGAGACTGTCTCCTGCACAAGTGCTGCACAATACGGAAGATACTGAGTAGCTGCTAGTACAGTAATACCTGTACTCATCCTATAATAATAATCTTTCTTATAATATTATTATTATATTGTAATTGAAGATAGTTTATAATGCAGCTTCAGTTACCCTCTGTTTTTGTAGGTTTAGTTTGTCTACCTTTTATGCAATCCTTTCTTTTTATTTATATTGGACTAAGCTTAACCACTACATTCAGATTAGGTGTGTGTGTGTGTGTGTGTGTGTGTGTGTGTGTCCTCTGTGAGCTGTGCCAGCTGAGTTTGTAGTAAACACCCCTACGCTGTCCTTGTTTGACAGCGGTTTAGAGAGATGCCAGGAAAACACCTCCCTGTGTGTGTGTGTGTGTGTGTGTGTGTATTTGCATGCTTGCTGTGTTTGTGCTTCTTGTGTAGGTGTGTGTTTGTAACAAGATTAGAATCACGGGAAAGTTTGAAAGAGAGTTTTTTTATCCTTTTTTAGATGGTTGGATTTTCGCCTTCAGTGTCTTTCAGTAGCAAAGCTTCTCCTGCGGTGTTGCCCTCTGTGTGCCTCCTTAATTCATATTCTTTATTCTCTTTGCATTCTGTCTCTTTGGCAACCTTTTACACCTTCATTACCATAAATGCCAGATGCTTAACTTAAAGTTGGATAAACCAAAAATGCGTCAAATATACAAAAAGTATAATGCGTGTTAGATAATGCAAAAAAACTAAGGCTTGACTGCTGTTTGTTTCTCAACCAGCAAATTAAGTGTTTGTGAATAAAAAAAAAAAAAAAAAAACACAAAAAATCTGACAAAGACAAATTAGACAAAATCAAGTGCCACTTAATGTAATTATGCCCCTTGGCTTTTCTGCCACCGTGCGCCCTTCCATTGTGATCTATCGATAAGCCCTTTTGCATCACGCTCAGCATTCGCAGGTACCCTGATGCCTGACTGACCTGAATTTACCTCTTTCACATCACAGGCCCAGGGCGGCAGGAATACTAGCCCCAATACCAAATCCAGCTTGACATATATCGCACCAAATCTGAACGTTGCCAGCCTCCATTGTGTTGGACTGGTGGGTCGGCTGGTTAATGAGTAAGCCCGCTGTGAACCTCTGGCCTCCTCAGCAGGGAAACTCTGTCTTTCCTTCTTTGTCAGTATCTCTGGCATCACTGGTGTTGACCAAAGTCTTTTCTTTATATATATATATATATATATATATATATATCACCCTCCCCTCACTCACTGTTTGCCCTTCTCTCTGTCTTGCTTAATTTGCACTTCTCTGCCATGCAGGGCACCACATCACCACCTCCCATCAGTTGCTTTCCAAACAGAAAAGATTCTTTTGGTAAACTGCTGTGTGTCTGCCAAGCACTGTGGGGTGGTCAAGATGTTCCTTTGATGGTCTGTTGTTTTTTTTGTTTTTTTTATGTGGACTCCTGCCTTAATGATGCCATCGAGGGCTCAAACGCAGCTGGAAAACTGACTGATTCAATCCAGGCCAGGCCTTAGAATAGCTGCTTTGACGGCCTTTGCCAAACTTTGACCAAACTGTGCCTATTCATGATTGAACTTCATGCTGCATACTTGGATGCCCTGTGCATACTTGGGCAGTCCGCTCCTGGCTTGGGACCGGATGGATATTGGAGCGCAGCCAAAGCCTAATTAATGGCTGTGGGTTAAAAGAGATGAAAGCCAAGCATATCCTTTAGTTATCTAAGCAGTCAGATTTATTCAGTTGCCTTTTTTAAGCCTGTGTTGCCACACTGTTGTTGTTGTTGTCGTCGGCATCACCACATTATGTGGTTATATAACACTGCTTTTGTGGTTGCAATCCAGAGTGCAATCACTGAAAATCCACTTCAAATGTAGTTGTTTACAGCTTCCAGGAAAACAACCAGGATTTAGTGTGACGTGAATGATCTGAACACTATTTAATTAGTTTAATTTAGAGTCATCCATGCCATCACATTGGTTTCTTAAATGAGCAGTTACTGTAAACTGTGTATTTATTTGGTGTATTTATTCATTTGATGAAAATATGTACTTACCATTGTACAGGCTGAAAGAAATGTCTGTTTTAACAGATAAAGATGTTAAAACAGTTCAACCAGTGAAAAGCGAATTTAGAGGAGCTTATTAAGAATAAGACATGGAACATTTTATTCTGCATTCAACCTAATGAAGAAAGTCATTCTCTCTTAGAAACAGTACAGGCCATGCCTTTAAACCTAAACAAGTAGCATCATTTGACAGTTTCTCTGTAGCTGCCAGAGGGTCTGATTTACCGTTGCATCTGCGCGTGGTTTGACCTCATGGCTCAGGGCCTGTCTCTCTTTGCCAGTCGCAGTTTGTCTGGAAGTCATGCTGTCTGTCCGTCTGTCGGCACAGTTGAGCCCTTCATAGGGAACCAGTCACTGTGGCAGTGTCCCTCAGAGTTGACAAGAATACTAACCTTAAAATACCACTGTTTTCTGTTGGGCTAGAAACTGTGTTTCGGTAATCTGTGCTGTTTCTTTCTTTTCATCATGTAATTAAATTGCAACATATTGAAAAATGAAATGTGGTTTGCGTTTGTTGTTGTAATACTCATTACGGCCACAAGAGACTGAAGTGCACCACCCCATGTTCTAAATGACACTAAACATTCATGTTTTCTTCCAGGTGAGTTTTAATTTCTCCATGCACTCCAAACGTGAAAGATTTCACCAGAATTTGATGTCCTGCCTCTCAGGACTTAATAATCTGTCAACGCAATTAAAACAATGATGGTGATATAGTGTTAAAACAACAACAGTTACAACAGTTTAAACTTAAGTGACACACCGGCTCTGTTTTACAAAGTAGTCTGACAATAAACGTAACACAGGAGGATTTTTTCATACCAGCTCATTACAGATATCACTCCCACACACTGAACCTTTGAGCCGCCTGTTTTTCATTTTATATAATCTCTTCAGGCGCAGCAGGTTTCCTGTTTCACACCAGTAGTGGCCACTCTGTGTGAACACGCATCCAGATGTCGGCCGCTTAGTCTGTCTGAGAGGGGTCTTTAAAAGACAAATAATTTACTGCAGGAACTGTGCGTATTACTCATACTAAACTAAATCACAATAGAGCACAAAAGGCAGTGGTGTGATGCCAGCCCAAGTGTTGATAATTGCCTCTTTGCAACGAAAGTTTAAACTTGAGCAATCAGAGCACCGGCAGCTGCCTGGTTAGATCTCAGAGGGCTCTCTGATAGAAAGACCTCCTCCAGAGACTCGGTGTGCACTGCGAGTTAGAAGTGACATTTATGAAAGCCAATAGACTGAGGTGCTGTGGCTAATGTGACAAATTCACCCTTTCCCCTATATTCACCCTCTCAAGGATGGCAGCCCACCACACGCACGCACAGTTCTTAGTACTCAGAGCATAATATAGTCTAATTCATCACTGCTTGGCGACAGTCATTCAATCAGTCACATGGTGTTTCAACAGCAGGGGTGCAGGCGTTTTCACTTCTGCCCTGTTCTGTCCTGTTATTTGCTGCAACAAGCTGTTGGCGCGCAGAGCTACAGGAGGAGCTAACACTAATTCAGCACCTCCTGCATTCATCCCAAAAGCAACGTTTTAATGTGAATCAGTGATTGATGTTTTTTTAAAGATATGTTTTAGCATTGTTTGCTTGGAAGTGCAAGGACAAAATATATTTGATTGCAGATCTGACTTCTCTTGACATATACAACACAACGGGTCCAACTTTGGAAAATGTGGCTCAGCATCTTGAGTAAGGCAGCTTTTTCTAAGTTATTAAAAAACATAAAAACACTTCATTATGTTTATGTTTCATTATGAGTGCGTTGTGTTTTAAATCCAGTAGAGGTAAATCTGTTGCGATCCGTGATAAATAATGAGTCTTGTGAATATAAGATTACAAAGTAATGTAATGCTCTAAGACATGTGGAAGTGGCACGCAAACAGGAACCCTCAAAAGATCCTCTCATCTTGTCGAGCCAAAAGAGTCCCTATAAACAGTATGTCTAATCCATTCTGCTCCACTGTGCCGCTCTGCCTGCAGTCTCTGCTCCTGCGCCATGAATAAGGCAAAAGGCACTTAAACGTCCAATGCCCACTGCATCAGCTGTTTAAAAAGGCAGCAGACATGGCAGTTCTTTTCTGCGTGCCAAGCTGAGAAGATGTATGCTTCATGTAACCTGGGATGGAAATATTTGGAGCTTACATTACAGCTCCCTCGCCTGGTTTTGAAAGCCAACTTTGTTTTATTCCTGACAAGTAGCACTTCGCCACGCCTCACTCTTAAATCCCTCCTGAGACTGAATTCATTACTCCTGTAGTCGTAGCCCGTTCACAGGCAGTGTCCTGGTATACAAACATCCCTCCGCACATGCTGTGCGTGCGCAAACACTTAACGATCACATTTGGAAATGTCTCGGCTTCATCAGAAGTCTCGTTAAGGTGCAACATAAAAGCTTTCCCTTCAGTGTGGTTCATAACTTCATTTTCTCTTGGTTCTCTTGTTACCCATAATTAGGGAGACAACACAAACCCACCCAAAGCACTTGGATTCATTAAAATAAATACCAATATTTATCAAAAACCTAATAACCGCACATTTAGAAAATAACCTCTTACATCCATGCCTTGATTGCTACTTATAATTGAAATTAAACAAGACAAATTAAGACAAATGCCCTGAGAGAGGACAACAAGCTACTAAGAAACTGAATTGTAAAATGACAGCTTGAGACACTATATTTATAATTGACTGAGGGATTTGAAGCAAAAAGAACGGTCACCTGTCTTTGATTTACTGTGCTCAGAACATCTTTGAACTCTTCTAGTGTGATTCTGGGCTAACATTTCTTTCGAACAAGTCATGTTCCGGTGTATTCAGTACCGATGTGGCTTGTTTGTTTCTTTTCCATTCTTCTATTTCCATTCTTTGGGCAGCTTTGACGTCATTTGTGAATGTGTGTGGGCGTGTGTGCAATCCGATCTTTTTTGGAAGGTATTTTAATATGTCCTCTATTGCAGTCATCCTGACCGACGAGGAGGTTCAGAGGAAGAAGGAAATGATATTGAAGAGGAAAGAGGAGGAGGCGGCCCGGGAGGCGATGAGGCCACGGCTGAACGAGGAGCAGGCCCGGATCATCTCCTCCCTGGTGGAAGCTCACCACAAGACCTACGATGCCTCCTATTCTGACTTCTCCCGCTTCAGGGTGAGTCCACTTCAAAGTTTCTTCCTTTACCAAAACCACACTCTCATAACCATTGGTGCAGCAAAAATCCCTTTGTTTTCAATCATGAATATGGCTGGAGCTGGTAATGATGTAATGCAACAGGAGGGAGTTATCCCTGAAGCACAGCAGCAGGCCATAATACTACATTTTCCAGTAAAAAGCAAACTGATAAAGAAACATAATAACACAAGTAACACACAGCATAATGCACTTGATGTGTATTTCCAAGTGAGCAGCAAAAAAAAAAAAAAAAGAAATTCTTTGAAGGATAAAAGGTCAAAGAGCTGATGTTCGAACAACAGAGACGTGACAAATAACTGACAGCTCTGGCTGTGTATCCACGAGATGTGTTCAGGCACAATATTTAGTGTAAATCACTGGCTCTAAGGGGCCAACTCACAATCACTGTACGGGTCACGTTTATGCTCATGTAGCACGTTACGCGGCCCGTGTAGGCAGTTGTCCTGATTCCTAAAATCTGGTATGAAAAAGTATCAGTGACCTCAGACACACATGAGATGTGAAACTGTGTACACATTCAGAGCAACGCCTGTGTGTGTCTGTGACAGAGGGAGGGGGCGAGTTAGAAGCTCCTGTGATCTTGAGATAGCTGTAAATAACATCTGTAACCGCAGTCATGTACTTTAGAGCAACACGTTCGCTACAGTCATCTGTGTGTTTTCAATTCACTTGAAACCCGTAACACAAGTCACCAGTGGCGCTGCACTCTTAACATGATATTGTGATATGATGTTTTCATGAAAAACAATGTCATAACATTTTAGAGTACGCTAATCTTTCGATAAACATAATATAAACCAACAAATTGAACCATTACAGAATTTATTTTTGGTTTTATGCTGCACCCCCGGAAATGTTCAAAGTTAAGAGCACACAAAGCAGGACGACTGAGTGTGAAGTGATTATTTGTACTTGTACAGGATTTGATTCTTAACTCCAGGTGGCACCCAAGAGGAGGATCCTGGCTGTGCACTGAGCTGTGAAAGTATTGCAGTGAAGATGTTAACGTTTGTGTTTCTCTGTCTGTACTCGTAGCCTCCGGTGCGTGAAGGCCCAGTAACACGCAGTGCCAGCAGAGCTGCCTCCCTTCACTCTCTGTCTGATGCCTCCTCTGACTCATTCAACCACTCACCTGGTGAGATGCACAAAGAGTCCTTCTCCTCCTGTCCTTGTTGGCTTTCATCCTTCAGGGTTAACTTTACCAGGGAGGTTTATTACTACTTTAATACTGTGAGCCCACTCTCGCCTCTGCTTTCATACTGTGGTTTATTGCTAATGAAAGCCCATTCATGTATAGTTGTAGCTATTCAGCAATGCTTCCTTCTAGGCATAAATTGTGATTCATATTGTATTCACTGTAAAACCTTTGTGTATTTATCTATCTAGGAGAGATTTGCTCTCACTGGCTCAATTGCTTCCTCTGTTACTGCATGCTCAAAATGCTTCCTTTTAATCACTTCCCCTCTCTGCCCCTTCCCTCTTCTTTTTCTGTTTCCTAATCCCCTCCTCAAACAGAGTCGGTGGACACCAAGATGAACTTCAGCAGCCTGTTAATGATGTACCAGGATGGTGCTAGCAGTCCAGACTCCAGTGAGGAGGACACAAAGCTCTCCATGCTGCCCCACCTGGCTGATCTCGTCTCCTACAGCATCCAGAAGGTCATAGGATTCGCCAAAATGATCCCAGGCTTCAGGTACAAACTCTGTGCACTACGATGTTTGAGAGCGGGCTTCTGTCAGGCACAGTGTCTTCTTTTCTCCTGCGAGTCAATAAGGTCAGAAACTTCTTAATGTGTCACAGTGGAGCTTTTAAACTATATATAGCAGCAATAATTCATGTGTCACACAATGTCAGCTGTCCTGGTGTTTGCATGGCAACAATTGCACCCGTGAAGTGTCTGTCCACTAAAAGTGCTAGTTTTTGGCACTGACAGTCTCAGACTGTTATTCTAAGTGTCCCCACAGAGTCTTTAGTCTTCCTGCAACAAGTCAATCTTTCATGAGATTTCAGAGTGAGACTTGTCCTTGAGCGAGACTGCCTGTTTCTGTATAAACGAAACAGATCTTACTTTAACAAACAGCCTCTGTGGGGGATCCTTTCCACAATGTTGTCAGGCACATATTTAAAACTACCGGAGATTCCCTTTAATGCATCCAAGATGACCGATTGTATCTTATTACATTCGAAGCTGAAACGATGAGTCGATTTAAAATAGTAGATAAATCTATCGTTTTAATTCTTAACCAAGCTCAAAACAAAAATGCTGCTTCCACTTCTTAAGTGTGAGGATTTTCTGCTTTTGTTGTCTTATAACAAAAATAATAATGACATTGTGTAATATTGTAAGTCACTTTTGGCTCTGGAAAACTATATTTTTCGACATTGTATAGATCAATAGCTGAATCACGAAAATAATCAGCAGATTTAATCAATAAAAAAAAGTTGCAGCCCTAATGAAATGAATTGATCTGTTGTGAGCAGAGGGGTTGAAACTGACCTGAACCCGCAGGAACAAAAGGGCTCTGATGTTGAAAAGCACTATACGTAATAATTGTCTGGTGCCATAAATCATTTTCTAGACTTGCTGAAAATGAAACTGTGCCCCTGCAGCTATATGTCATTTTTACTGAGTTCTGCTAATTATTTGTTGACTGATAAAATTAAGCTGCATCCAACCAGCTGCACGTACAGACACAAAGGCGAGTAACAAGCTCCCCACTGACACGCAGTGCGCCTCGATTTACTGCCTACATCAGTGCGGTACAATGTTGGGTAAAGTGGGATGTTATGATCACTCCCAAACACACAAGCTCTTCCAAGAATATGCCAGAACAGGCTGTGGCTTTTATAAATACATGCTGAGCTGGAAGAGAAATGTATGCACATGCCGAGACCGCGTAATACAAGAATAGAGAAGAGACAGAATCAGACAGATTTTGTGAGTGAAACAGATATGGAATCACAACAATAACTGTTGATGTATAGATAGTTTTATATTGACATGCATTCAGCCCTACTGCTGGCCTTGCTGCAGTGCATCATGAGTATAATTTTCTGATGTTTGGAGCTGAATCTTCTATGAGAATATAAAAGAGTCCGGGATTTCTAGCTTATCCAGAAGCCACTGCAAAAACATGACATCACGGAGCTCTACGCAAGTCTACTATTGAATAGAGGTGTTCATCGTCTCCTGGACCCCCAGATGACTCCAGTTAGACCTCTGACTGGAAAAGCATTTCTTGAAATTGTTCAGCTTGATGTTTGTTACATCTTATTATCTCAGTTAATAAACTCTAAGGGTGTTTGAGCATTTCAGACCCTTTTCAGACATTTTCTTCAGAGAAAATTGCCACAATTGAAAATCTATTTTCTAAGTCTAGTTTTCAAGGTCTAAGTATGTAATTTGTGTTTAAAAAAATACTGAAATGAAAAAATCTCTGAAAAAATGGATTAGAAAAAGAAAATGAAGAAAGCATTAGTAAATCTGTTTCCATGATAGTGATGGAGATGATTTTCTAAACCTGTTTCTGTGTGTGGGGATACACATGCTGTATACGTGGTAATATTAAATGTACTATAGGGGGCTTCAAGTGTATCTAGTTTTGAGGAGGGGGTTTGCTGAAGGTTTGTGCAATTTTATGGCCACACAAAGCCTGGGGTTTTAATCCTCTGTTGCTATAGTTACCATATAACACATTCATTGTGCATGTTATCAGTCTACGTCTCACACCCACATACACAGGTGGTTTAGTAGGGCTTTATGACAGATAATTATTATTATATCAGATGACCAAGATATTTATTTGGTGAAACATTTTACAGGTGAAAAATGTACTAGTGTCAGTGCAGCCTGGTGCAGAGACTGCAGTGTCTTCTTATTTATATTTCACTTATAACAAAAAAATGGCCACATTTACTTATAATTAAAGTAAAATAAATATTAGAGGGTCTATTTTCTTTTGAGGAGTTGATGGCGTACAAAGAAGTTGGAAAGCAAAATGTACAAAAAGAAGCTGAAGTAAAGGTCCCACCAAAGACTCTGCGGGTGAAATCAGATCTGTGAACAGGCTCTAATCTGACAACGCTAGTGTCTGACTATAAACATGTTTACAGTACAGTAACATGCTATATCTGTGGCTGTGCGTTCCAGAGACCTGACCGCCGAAGACCAGATCGCTCTGCTGAAGTCGAGCGCCATCGAGATCATCATGCTGCGCTCCAACCAGTCGTTCAATCTGGAGGACATGTCCTGGAGCTGCGGAGGGCCCGACTTCAAATACTGCATCAATGATGTTACAAAGGGTTGGTAGCATCTCCTAGTGCCACAGTGAAACTAATCAACTGCTCAATCAGCACAGAGACACATGAGCAGCATGTTTGGACTCACACAGAGCATGTCAGACCTCGCCTATTGATTACACACCCTCTTAATACACACACTCCTCTTCTTCCTCGTGAATGTATGAAGGCCACGCCACGACATGCTGCACTGATGAAACGCGCATGTGCTCACTCGAGGAGACAAGAGAGTTCAGTGTTGGACCTGAAGACACAGCTGTGTGTGTGGTGTGGGATGCGGGGGGGGGGGGGGGGTTATACCAACGTAAATAAAACTGTATCAGAA
>JAVQJD010080914.1:0-11421 GCA_036023655.1 Nannoperca australis | reverse complement strand
GCGTTACGTAATTAAATTACAAAATAAATGTAATTGTAATCCGTTACAGTTCCTAAGAAAAATATGTAATTAAATTACAGTTACTAATCAAAATGTTGGTGATTACAAAGGGGTTACATCCAAATATATTCTTTCTGTAAAAGGATTATTCATTCTATTAATTTGTCCCGACAGCAACGCCTTTCAGTGCTGGAGATTCAAAAATACTTTCCTCATGAAAACAGAAACAGGCTCCAACATTACATGTACAGTGTAAAGTTTGTTTACTAGCAGTGAAAATGCTGTCAACATCAAAATGCTCGATGTTAAACCTGAGGAAACATCTACAGGTCAGTTCCTGTGACCGCAGTCAGTCACAAAATAAAGTTTCCTAGGCCGACCTCTCGTCTCACAACGTAATGTAGCTCTATATTTAGCTGCTGTCCGTCCAGTAGCTGTACATTTAGGTTTAATCTCCATTAAAGACAGATTTATTGCTAGCTAGTAGCTAGCTAACAGACGCCTTTAGCAGAGCTGCACCTCCATTTATATGCCATTCAATGCAAGAATTAGTTTCAAAATGGCATCATAGTCTCTGGAAAAACGTTTGCAGTGTTCTTAAAACTTTGTGCACATGAGCATGATATTTCCCCTTACTAACATTTAAAGCTATAACATTTTGATATTACTTACAGGCCTATATGGATTGAATGGGCTTCATAGTATTAGTTTTGAAGTGCTCTTCTGATCAGAAGCTGAAACTCTGTTTCAGAGGTCAAATATAAAAGGAGCTCTGAGCAACATTGAATGCTATTGACGTGAGCTGATGCAGTATATATGTCCAGTCTCAGCACTCTTCCTGACCTTGGGACCAATCCCTGCAGGTTTAACTCCCCAGAACTGTTCTAATGGCAATATATGCTTGGCTTTGCAACTTCTATATGTCCAACGGCCTTGTTATGTATTCACGTCACCTCTTTACTCTATGCTCAAACCGCCTCTGAGACATCGTCATGTCAGCAACAGCTCTAAGTCACAGAGGCAATGCTGTTTTCAATTTCCTGATCAACTGGCACAACAAAGAGAATCACCAAAGCCTTGTCAAAATAGAGCAGAATGATTAGTTTAAATGCGGATTTCGTGTTTGTGCTGCATTTGTTTCTCTAAAACTTTAGTCATAACTTCCAGTTCCAGTTTCTAGAGTTAGCTAATGTTCTAATGTTCATGATTGGACTTGCTTTGTTGATGTTACTCGTTGGCCTATGTTGCAGGAGTTTGTTCTGGCTGTAAGAGATACAATTTGCTCCTCTAAATGCATTTTGTTTGTGGGCGTTCTTGTGCTCAGCTGTAATAGCATGGTGCACTTGGCATCTGTTTTTTTTTTCCTGAGGAAATGAAGGTGTTATTGTGCCATAATATAATACATCGAAATGTACATTGCACAATCAAATCACAGTAATATGGAAATGTATTGATCGCTAATGCATTATGTGCATTATTTCCTGTAATATTATTCATACCCTGCATTCTTTTGTCCAATTGTTAATTTGTATTGAGGGAGATGAGTGTTTCTGTTAACTGGAGGGCAGCAAAGTGGCGTGGTGGCTAACACTGTCACCTCGTGAGGTTCTCCGTAGAAACTCCTGTATTTTGAATGTGAGTGCCTGTATATCTGTGTTAGCACAGCATCTCTAATACAGTATCACAATGCTTCCTACTCAGTGCATGCTAGGAAAGACAATTAATGACACATCTACTATTCTTTTAAATACATTGTAAACAAGTTATAAGATTTAGCCTCCAAATGCAAACTTCACACTTTGAAATCTTGGCCTTCTATTTTCTTGCATCCAAGTGGGTTGACTATTCACCTCATTTCAATTTATTTTTGATAAAAAAAACATTTAGGGTAGCAAATCCCTTGAGATTCTCTACAAACCCATTTTTGAAGGTCAGTCTAAACATGGAAGATAATTCCAAAATGTGGACTACAACAACATAGGTGAGGAGAAAGAAATTTAGAAAACAGGCTTCCTTTTAGGCTATTAAAGGACTTCCAGAGAATATATAATAGGATGATTACTGCAGCTCATGTCAGCTAGGAAATCATAAGGATATGCATTCTGTTACCAAAAGGTCATGTGTCAGACCCCCACAACTGCAGCCAGTGTTTGTACATCACAAGCTCAAGCACAAGTGTCTTGTTGCAGAACCCTTGAGTGAGAAAGTAAAATGCTGCTCATTGTCAGTCTCGATAAGAGCACCAGCTAAATACAAGAAATGTAAATGGTTTCTAGGAAGCAGTCGTACAGGATTTCTGGGACATACAAACCTGAGTGGTTTAACAATCCTCAAAAGGTCATTGACTTGATTTAACCTGCTACAAAGTGCTAGATTCTCCAGCAAGAACAAATGTTTTCATTAGCATGTGTAAAATTTCCATCTCACTTTTGTGGCTTATTTGTTTAAATTGACTCAAAAGTGAACATTCTTACACAGCCAGCGGGTTTATTATTTCATTATGAATCTGATTTCACTCACTAATTAGAATGCTCTTGAATGTGAATAAATTGCTAAATTCAGTACATTGCGGAATGTGCTGTACGACAATCAAACTGAAATAGCATTTCAATCTAGCAGTGGCAGAGTGAATCCATCCATGGCAGACCCTCCAGACAAGGTCAAAACTGATGAACATATTTGAGTGTGGGAAACACAAGCAGTTTCCAGTTCGTGTAGAGTGCAACAGGTAGAGTTTGTTACTTGAATTCAGGGGTTCAAGGGATCAGGGCTTTAAAGAAAATTCTGGTTTCATACAAATTGAGTCTCATTTTCATAGTTTTGGCCATCGTTCTAAAGTTAATCTGCAAAATCAGATTCAAACATAGACGTCCCACCAATATAATTTTATGTTGCATGTGTGGACTGGTTTAGTATCACTAAATGACTTGTATTGCCAGATCTAATGTCATTGATCTGCATTGTAAACATTAGTTAGTGACACCATATCCCTCGGCTTTGTCAGTGAGTTTACTACCTGAATTTACCCTGGTATGTGCCATGTAAATAAAGTTGCCTTGCCTTGAATGCAATTCATGCAACACTGTGACTGGCTGGTTCTCACTGTGCAGGCAGTAAAATTATTAGTAACACTGCATTTAACATGTCTGTAATTTCAAAATAATTTCAAAAATAGATGCAGTAATTAGTACACGTTCAGTTAATTCATTCCAACTAGTTAATTAACCTTAACAGTCTTTTAGGCAGTGAAAAGCAGTTCCACTGAACATGCAAAAATGTTACGTTTGTCAACAAGCACCCACTTCAATGTGAAAAGTAATGTTTCTAATAATAAATATGTAATAAATGAATATCTGCCCCAAAACACACCAACTCTCGACCTATTCAAATCTTTTATATTTGTGTTTTGTGTCCTTGCTTCTCTCCCTGGGTTGAGGTGGGCAGGGTCAAATTAGGGTTTAGCAATATTTGGATCAAATTATGATGCAGTCGTGGAGTTTTTTGCTTATGTCGCCTGCTCTGTCAATACAATCTGATCAAACCACATCCACACGGTCCCACTGAAGCAAATAAGATGAGATTTTTAAACTATTAATAACTGATAGATAAAGTAGTTTTTTTCCTGGACTTTAACTCTAACAATGTATATAGTTTTTCTGAGGAAACATTTCAGACATTATCAAGAATAAATTTGGAAATGACAGACTTGTAAAATAAATGATTATAGAGTGAGTTTGGAGTTCAATTTGAATCTACCACACCTGTCGACCTAGGGAGCACCTTACCAGGTGCCCGAACCACCTCAACTGACTCCTTTCGATGCGGAAGAGCAGCGGCTCTACTTTGAGTCCCTCCCGGATGTCTGTATTTCTCACCCTGTCCCTGAGAGTGAGCCCAGACCCCCTACGAAGGAACCCTTATTTCCGCCGCTTGTATCCAGGATCTTATTCTTCCGGTCACCACCCAAATCTGGTGACCATAGGTGAGGATAGGAACATAGATTGATTGGTAAATTGCCTCCTGGCTTAAAATAAAGTATTTTCAATAATCTGACTATACTGTTGATTTGTTTGCAACCTATCTGACTGTCTGACTGCTTGTGATTTTTGCCGTATTACTTTACTGTAGCAATGTCGCTGTGTTCCCTGATTTCAGCAGTTACCTTGGTGACTACAGTGTTATATCAATGAAAATGATGGCTATAACCAAAGAAATAGGACCCAAGTTATAATAAAGTTCCCACCAATATGTGTACTCATTGAGCTAAAGAATTCTTTTCAAAGAAGCCAGTGAAACACACACTGTTGCTGCGAACTGCCACCACCCTCGGCTCCCACTCACTCTCAGCCTCATTAGTTTGCTCCCAGACTGCTATCTCATGCTGTCCAATGATTAATATACATTTGTCTGTGTAGGCTGAGATATGCTTATCATAAAACCAGAGGAGAGACGTGCCATTTATTTCCTGTTGGCTGTAAGGCAGCTCTCCTCCATTTCACCCTGTTCAATATGGCAGTTACAACCGGCCATAGATTTGCATTGGATTGGTATGCAGAGGGTGGTAATAAGTTAAAGAGGAGATTCATTTGATGGTTATTCCTGGAGGGTATGTGTGATGGCCCCAAGCTGATGCCCTTGATGTGTTTTCTCCATGTAAAATGTTGGCCTTTAAGATGGTTTATTGGAGACTGTGACCGAGAAACATTTGAAGGTCTCAATTTAAACATTTTATTCAATGTTTGATATTTTGTCAATAATTTAAAACTGTTTTTAAAGTTACAAATATATTCAGTGATATCCCATTGTGCATTCAGAAACTATTAGTGGGAGAAAGGATTACATCTTCCGGATAGTTACAATCTCTCTTCTGAATTAAACTGTAGACACTTGGAATCTTGGAATCATTGAGTCACTTTTGAATTTGGATTAAATCAAGCACATCTCCAGTGGGACTGTGGAAATCACACTTTGGGACTTAGTCTTAAAATGTCAAATACAAATGTTTTCATGTGCCTGTTTCTGTGTGGCTCCAGGAGATAAAGACACATTCACCCTATTTTAAGGTCATAAGTCTGATCCCTGCACGAGCCATAGCCATACGTTCACAATCCATAATGACCTCTTGAAGTGATCTTTAGCAACCTTTATCTGCCTGTTTGTTCATTGTGAGCTTCTGAACTGAAACTATCAATTAGTTGATCGACAGAAAATTCATTTCGATAATTGATAATTATCTGTAATGTTAGTGGCAGCCCGACATAAACATGTATGAGAGTATCAGTCACGTTCATGATATGTATAAACTGTTTACAAGTGAAACTTTGAGTCATATAAAGTCAGGCTGTATTGACTGATATACACAGTAAAGATGTGCTACTGTGTTGCTTTAGAATAAATATTATTTTTATATTAAAAATATCAAAATACACTCACATTTAAGTCTTGTTTATGTTGAGTTGGAAATCCAACTGAGCTTTGACACACAAAAAAGCAGATGTGCCTTTTTAAAAACTTGGACTCTATAATGGAAGGTTGAATTGTCCTGGATTCACACCAGAGTGGCAACCACCAAACATGAACCAACTTCCCACATACAGCGACCCTACAGGATGTCGTGAAACAACAATGCTCAATGTTTTCATGTCTTAATGCTCCCAATTAAAGCTCGTCTAAAATGTAACAAAGCAAGTACGACATCCCTAAGACTAGACGTTTCATTCTTATAGTTGTTGGATGTGTAGTGTGCGCTCTTGTCACCAAGTGGTTGCCGCTCGGCTCTTTTCGTCTCCGTTCGCCTTCTCATTAGCATTCCTCACTTGTGGGTGTGATGCTGAAAGGATCTCCGGCGCGCAGAGCGGAGACGCGCAGTGTCCCTGTGCATTTAGAGGAGGTATCAGCTGCTGGCAGGAGGGGATCAGCGAGGAGGAGCGGAAGAAGAGACAACAGACCTGCATCGAAGGCGACCATTCCTTCACTGCTGGTGTCCTTTCACTCCCTGCCACCTGCCAAAAACCGGTCCTTTGCTGCAGGTTATTTTTGTTTTCTCCCCAAGGTGTCAAATATGTGTCGGATCTAACATCTCCGGAGAAAACGAGGAATATCAGACTCCACTGCTGGATGTGGACACATAAACTGTGGACATGGAAAAGATAGTGAATTTATCCGTCTCGGTTCTACTGGTTTTATGGGGATGCGCGCTTGGAGGCTCGCCCAGTGTTCAAATTGGTAGGTATCCAAAAAAGAGAAACTGGCTAAAAAGCAACGCATTTGTGCGTAAAAAGCTGAGAAAATGTGCTTGGAAAAAAATGCCTGTTCCCATAAAGAATTGTGCAAGTGTAACTGATATTGTGTGTCGGTTTCAGGGGGACTTTTTCCAAGGGGCGCGGATCAAGAGTACAGCGCATTTCGGATAGGAATGGTTCAGTTTGGCACCTCGGAATTCAGATTGACGCCTCACATTGACAATCTGGAAGTGGCAAACAGCTTTGCTGTTACCAACTGCTGTAAGTGACAAAGTATTCCCCCCCTTTTAAAATGAATGAGTATTTTGAATTGCCCGTTTAAATTACATTACTTTAGATACACGTATCGGCTATTAGTCTATGATGGAGATGGAAATCATCTGAGCTGTCTAATCTAAATTCTGTCAGCAAACATATCGAGGCTGTGAGCTGGGTAGTTGAGAAAGAACCAGCATCGTGAAGACAGGGGAAAGTTGGTTTCCACAGTAACAGTCAGTCACATCCATCCTGTTTTCATTCCTTTAGATTCAGAGATCAAACAAGGCTGCAAAAATATCGATCCTGCTAGTTCTTTTCATCCAACAGTCTTTTGAATCCACAGTTTCTTTTCTTAAGTAAGTGGGGAATCGAGTGGGTGGTAATAGGCTACTTGATTCCACTGAACATCAATCTGTTTCTGTTGCTTAGAAAAAGAAAACCTGCACTTCCAACAAATACATTTGATCTACTTCAGCACATGGATTTGGGGTTTCTCTCGTGTTTGGAAAAGAAAAGAACGAGATTAGACTTGCTTCCATGGTCACGGTTTGCAGTGCGTACCGATGTCACGTCTTTTCTCAGCTCAGGAGGAGCGGTGTTCATCCATTGTTGGCTTCTATCAAACTGCCTCCATGCACAGATTAACATTGAGCGTCACACCCAGTGGCTGGGCGATGCTTTGACATATGTATGAATAGGATACGGATTAATAGCCCCTAAAATGTTTGGCAGTTACTTGGGGATGATAATAGATTTTGGATCACGACTCTTGAGTGAAAAGACAGCCTGTCTCACATCCAACTCCATCACTTCCTATGTCGTTTTTCGACCAGACAGCGCAGACTTTGCACTGAGAATCAGTTTTCATATTGCATTTCTTCCATCAATATACCCGAGATGCTGACTATTTTCTTTGAAATTGCTGCAACAAGAGGCAGTAAATGGGTTCTAACGTCGCTATTTTTAATAGCCACAGCTCGTACATTTCATTAGGCGGTTGCCAAGCGACTACTCGTCTCAACAGTCCCTTACCCATAAATCAAACGCTTCTGATTGGTGCGCGCATCGGTCCAATCGATTTCATTACCATATAAAAGCTTCCTGCTTGGAGAGTCTCTTTGCGCCCGACGGATCACAGCCAGAGCCACGTCGATGTTCAGCATACACATATCACTGTCTGCTGTTTGTTGGGAAAGCACGACAACATTGTACACTGTCATGTAAAAAAGAGCTGTTTTGCTGAGTCTTAAGAATGAAAAAATGGAGAAATGAACTTTATTACTAAACAAATTTTGTACAGTCAGCGTTTTGGTGAAATCCATGTGCCTTGCAAATACTTTGAATACTTTGAGCTATTATTTTTAGTGTGCGTGTAATTAACTGAATGGAGCTCCTGCATGATCGTTTATGCTAAGACGTTGATGCTTGGGACATTTCAGACTGGTGTGGTGACAGACTGTGATGCTGCTTCACCTCCACTTCAACAACACAGCTTCACTTCAGTAATTGTTGGGCTGGCATTTAAACAGAGAATTACTCAAACCTGCACACAGTTACCAGTGACCCTGAATGGGGAGTGAGTGGCTATAGACAATGAACAAATGAATGGATGGATGCAGATATGATTTGTGATATCAAGCTGAGTGAATGCCTGTCACTCGAAATATTGATTACTTTTAAGCCGGTAGATGGCAGTCTGCCTCACAATAGACCTCCATGTGTAATTATAGCACATTAAAACCACCAATCTGCCTTTTGTTAAACGTACTTTATGAGACAACATGCAGTGGAGAATCAAAGGAGAAATACTGAAGCGGACATGGCACATTGAAAGCTAAAACATTGTAACTACAGGTTCTTGGAAGCATTCTGCTGAGCTCCAGGACTCCTCCCACACTCCATTACCAAGGAGCTGCTGCTGTGAGCTTTCATTTTGGATCCAGCAAAAGCACAAATGTCTTTAATAACGACATAAACATCAGGGAAAATGTCAAATTAAATACACTTTCAATGAAGTGGACCACAGGAACATTATTGCTTTCTAAAATAGGAAAGGAGCACATTTTCACCAGTTATGAACAGAGGCTGAATACTTAATCTCAGTATGTTTGAGTCTGACCAAAGTATGTCTGTAGCACAAAGTATTGAAAATGTTTAAGTACCAAAAATTGGCAGAATGCTTGTTTACATATATTTTATTAGTTAGTTGCAGACTTATGAAATTAATTCATTGTATACTTTAGGTCTGATAAAATATATTGGTCTTATATTTCCTGGCCAGTCCAGTATGGAAAAATAAGATATTATTTAAAACTATGAAATGAGACTCTAAGCATATGGATCTGTACCCCACAGACATTTTACACGCTGGTTGTACTTGGCCTGTGCAGCAACATAGTTCATCAATGCAGTGTGTCAGAGACAGTGGGAGGGGGGATGATACATTCCGCCATCAATAACAGTTCTTCTGGACAGGCCTGCATCTGCTGCCAGGACCATGGGACACACTGTGTGTGTGTGTGTGTGTGTGTGCAGTTATATTGGTGGGCTGTCCACCCAGAGCAATATATTTGAAAGATTCGTGTTCAAAGTTCCTAGAATAAAGCCACCTCTGAGACCCCACATGGCTAAACTAATGCACCAATGACTAATGTATCCTAAAACACGTCAATGCTGTTAAAAAATGATAGATATTTATGGTGGATGTTGAATTTCTGAGGCCATGTTATTGTTTGGTGTTGTATTTTTTTATCTTTAAAAGACAAAAGGTTTATAAGCCCTAACTGATACTTTATTAGTGCTTTATAGGTCAGCAATAATCTATTAATAAGGACTACGTTTGGGTTGCCAACACATATGCCCAATATAAAGCACTCCTTGTTATAAAGTGTACTCTCTTACTTTTTCTGTGGTCATTGTAGATCATGGTTCATACTGGGATGTTTTACTGCTACATTGAAGATTAAAGGGCCGCTCCACCAATTTACACCTGGAAGTCAGTTTGCTTGTCACGAGAAGTGCAGTTCAGCCTGTGAAAACAGTCGTATGGTGTCGTCTGTGGCTCTGGAGGAAGGTTTGGGGAAATAACTCTTGATGATGTCACTAGGGTTATGGCCTCAAAACTAAGGGAGGGTAGAATGAAAGATGCTATTGAGTTGCATTATGGGAAATGTAAGATAAAGTGTTTTAAGAGCTTGACTCATACTAAGGACTACACGTCTGGATATTACGGCCTTTGCTGCTCTGATTTTAAGCATGCATTTGTTTAATTTGTCATTTAAGGCCCCCAGGTATATAGAAGAGCAATGCTAAATAGCTGGAGAACAACTTGAACATTGTATCTGTTTAAAGCATCAACAGAAAACTTAGGATTTCGTTTCAGTCCCATAGAGTCACAAGATGGGTTGTGAGATAATTACCAGGGCTGAAAATAAGTGATAGACAATGTTGCTTGTTTTTCAGTCTTTTCTCTGATATTTGCTGTTTTTCAAGTGAAAAACTGGCCTCACAGTATTATTCAAATGAAACAGTCTGAGAAGGAAAGAACCATTCTTTAATTGAACTACACTAAAGCATACATTTTGCATGAATGTCCAATAATGAGTCTCCAGAATGCGGTGCAGCTCCAGTTTGCACTTTTGTCATCGGCAGTGCAAAATGTGACACCTTTTGTGTTAGTTGAACGACTGAGTCACACATCACAGCATCATCCTCTCTCAACTCAAACCAACAACTGCAGCACATGACTGTTGAGAGGGGAACTTTCTGTGGAATATTGCAAGTCATTAAAAATATTTACTGCAAAATGGACAGCACCAATTTATAAGTAGCAGTGTAAACTTATCTACAGTAGAGATACACTTTTCCTTGTATACAGGGGAAAGTGCTTATATTACACTGTGTGTGTGCCTTTTTGTTTGTTTTTCAAATTAAACTTTATATTCTAATATAATATGCTCCCATGCTTTTATTTCTGACACCTACCTATTTCAAAGCAAACCTCTCCTTCTCTTCTGAGAGCAACAGAGCTGTTTGAGGTCACTGACAGCCGGCTGGCGATTTAACACTTCAAAGTTCTAGTTTGTCATGGTTAAATCACGTCTGCCTGTAATTTCATGCATCTACATGCACAGTAGTATCTCAGGGATGCATGCATTCACGGACCTCGCTGAATGATCAAAAGCCTAAACTGACCATATATATAATAATATAATTAGGTGCGTTCTCCTCCGTTTCAGAGGGAGCTGTGAAATATTTAAATAGGCCTGGGAGCTGGCCGGTCAGAAAATGAGGCTATAGAACCCTCTGTGGATCTTTGCTTGCCCTGAATACAGTCCCCAACCAAACCCTTATCACTCTGCCCTCAAAAAACACAAGACTGAGATAGCATCAGTTACAGCATGATTTAAAAGCTCTCATTTGGAAGTCGGCTCCTGTCTTACACCCAGTGTCTTAGTTTGCTGAGTGCCTCCAAGCCAGGTGGCTCAGATGCATGTTTGCCCCAAGCTGGGCAGTAAGTAAACTATGTTGACCTCCAGCGACAGTGGCTAGTACCTGTCACTAGCTACACTACACTACACTACATTCTTAAGCCAGAATAGCACCTTGAAATTCTGATTTATTTAGTAGATATAGACTGAGGAGACAAAGCTAAACTTCTCAGACTCCAATGACTGGTAGCTTGTGTTTGATGGATCACTTAATCATCATTTAACACGAGAAGCTTCAAATGTTGTCCAGGACAAGAAACGTAAGCCTTCTTCTATCATTGTGGTTTTGAAATTCAATCTGGTTAGGAGTATTATGAATATACACTACCGTTCAAAAGTTTGGGGTCACCCAAACAATTTTGTGTTTTCCATGAAAAGTCACACTTATTCACCACCATACGTTGTGAAATGAATAGAAAATAGAGTCAAGA
>JAVQJD010080908.1:0-14602 GCA_036023655.1 Nannoperca australis | reverse complement strand
GAGACTGCATTTGCCTCCAGACTTGTCTGAGACAGTGAGTCGTGTGAGCAGGGTGGAGATGGCAGGAGCGGCGGTGGCTTCAGCCTGTGGCTCCGGCTCTTTCGGCAACAAACACCTGGACTTCTAGAGCTCCCACACAGTCGCCACAGGCAACCAACACCTGGAACGCCGCAGCGTTGTCCTCTTTACCGTGGTGACCAGGTTGTTGCCTCACCCACGTAATGTCAACCGCGATAACCCTGCCAGCCATTACCACCTGCCAACTGTCCCAGCCAGGGGTGAAGATCTAAACATCCACAGTTCCTCGTCTCATAACGGACACATTTCATCCTATAAGTCCTTTTTTTTATGTAACCCTACAGTACACTCTGTTATTTCTAACTCTGACAGCTGATGTTGCCATATTCAGAGCTGTCATGAGAAGTGCATTTAACTTGTGTTATTGGCCAAGTTTTTATACCCACAGTTTAACTTAAAGTTGCAACAAAGGTGTGTTATTTTGAAATGTTATATGAAGGTAGATGATCGACAAGGTGATTAGTACTTGATTAAATTAAAATCCAAGATAGATGAATTATTTAAGATTTGGTACATTTTGTTTTTCTTTTCCTCTCCCTCTGGGGATTTTTATTACAAGAAAAGTGTAATCATGAAGTGCTGTTTAGCCTTTACAGACTCCCACTCTTGACTAACATTAAATAATTGAACTGTATTCTCCCAAGTTCCAGGCCTTCTTCACCAAACATGTGGCAACTCCTGCGTCGCTCCACCATGTACAATAGCAGTTTATTTTCTTGGGTAATGCAATGAAATGTGCTTTTGTGTGGTTAAATAAAAGAAAAATAAACACACAGTAACGCAACATAAGCTTTTTATTCAATGTTTACTTTACCACTTTACTCTGTTTCCTCTCGACTACCTGTGAGACTGCGAGAGGACGCAAGGTAAGCGCGTTATGAACGACTGATCTCTGGTCTGCCTCACTGGTTTCAGGTTCGAATAGGGATGCCTCCATCTGACCCTGAGACTGTGCCGGTGTGTGACGTCTACCTCCACTAAGCTGGAGAGCTGAGCAGGAATGTGGGCAGAGGGTAGGAGAGCTGGGTTTTGGGTGCAGGCTTCACACCTCATCAGGCATGTTTGCTGGATGAGCTGCTTTGCCATGACAAGCCCAAAAGAACAAATTAGGTCAAATGGTGACATGGAGAAACAGAGAAAAAACAACATAAAAAATTAAATGTTTCATTTTTTTGTTTTCCTCAGTCTGCTGCTGACGCCAGTTTGAATGTTTTTGCCTGTGAAAACTGGCAGTATTGGTAAGCATCTGCAGCACGTGTTGTGAGAGGGTAGTGTTACCTGACAGTTTCATGCACGAATGGAGTGCTCTTACATCTGGTGTATGAGAGAGAGATGACACACACAGGTCACTTATACAGGTGAACAAAAGCTTGTGTTGTCAAGATAAAAACTGTGTTCCAAGTTATTGTTGTCGAAGAGCTGACATACTTAGGGTACACTTTTAAGGTAGATTAAGAACAGAATTTATTCATTTTGGCATTTGTTTATGTTGCCATACCACTAGCATGTCTGTTGTCTACACTTGCCACATCTCCGTGTCACCATGGTGCTGATTCACTGTTTGTTCAGTCAGTGGATCATTTTGTAAGTTTTAAGACCATCAGAGTTTTATAATGTCAGTTTCTTATTTGAACGAGGGTTCTCACTTTTTTTTATGTACAGATACAAGTACATTTAGAGTTGAATGAATTGATGCTCGGGGTTCAATTTGCATATATTATACATGGAGCTGTGCACATTTTTCAAGATGAAAATAAACAACATTTAAAATATAACGTATAAGTTATTGTGACATACAAATGATGGTGGATTTGTCAATGTACGGTTAGACAATGGTGTGAGTCATGATTAGCCACACATTCTTCTGAAATGAGTATGAATAAGTAACTCAGGGTACCAGGAAGTCTAAATTAGTTTAAGCTTCTGAACGTAATAACACAATAACTGGAACTTCACAATCAGATCAAGAATGCGGGATTCTCTCCTGCTCTCCGGCTCGTCAGGTGCTTTTATCCCCCTCACCTCCACAGCAGGAACAGTACACTGTATTTGGGAGAACCCGGACATAATTGTTATGTTTTCTTGTGGATTTATTTCTCCTCTTGCTTCTTAATGTTTCGTTCTTATTGCTCAAATCTCACTAATGGTTTACATCATGTGATTGTGTCGTGAGTTTTATAACATATGATAGACTATTTTAACCCAGAGGGAAAAATGTATGTCAGGATTACATATAAGGCATATGTTTTTTTGTTAAATAACTTTACACATAGGATGAACACTCAGTGCTGTTGGCACATTTCAGAGGACCTACTTCTTGAAAGCCTCACTTAGCCTTTAGCAAAAAAAGAAAGCCATGGGACCGAGTGTAGAGCATACGCTTTTATAATCGTGTCTTTTGGCAGCTGCCGCTCATGTCCTATTGATTCCCAACCAAAGCCATAGTTGTTTTCCTACAGTAGCTTTAGCTGAGCTCTTACTGGTTTTGTTGTTGTATGGCCGTCCCATCCCTGCACTATTCAAGTAACACAATGCAAGAAAATACATTTTTACCAAATTGGACATCTGTCTCTGCCAATTTAAGTTTAATAAAGCAGACCTGCAGTTTCTTCAGACATGTTGTAACAGATTGGATCATGAGGACACACACTCGCACACACAGCACAGAATTTAACTGCTGACACTAAATAGGAGAGCATCAGCTTCTGTTAGCTGCTGTGGAGATTCAGTTTCCAGGTCAGAATCGTTGTGTCTCATTAAAAACCAGATCAAAGATTACAAAGTTCTCAGGAACTTTTGACAGAAACTTCTATTGCCTGACTTTGTTCCAAGCGAGAATTACATTTAAACCTCTTTATCCTGACGCTGTGTATTATTTAGACTTCCACTAATTGCGGTCTTTCTTGAATTTTGAATCTCTCTTTCATTCCCTCTCTGTAATTATTAATGTTCCTCCTCTGTCTCGGCACAGTCGCCAAACCTGTTCTCTCCTCCCCTCCCCGTGCTCTCAAAGCAGTATTCCTCCGTCTGTGTGATAAACTGGATTAAATGAAAAGAGAAATTGCATTAGCCCGAGAAAAAAAAAATCCTCCTTACAAATCTGATTAACCTCCAATCCTCAAAGTTCTGATTGGACCATTAAATATTGAGTGAGACGTGTAAATTCAAGTAATCAATTTTAGCAAGACATTTGGTGCTGATACACGCTGTGTGAATGTTACCTGACCTCACTCTCTCCTGGACATCTTTTCCTTTTAGGTGCTCTCTCTTTCTTTCTAACAAACCCCCTCAAATCCACACACACACACACACACACACACACACACACACACACCACCACCACCCCGCCGAGGCAGCAAGTGAAGCAAAATAACTCACTCTGCCACACAATCGCTCCTTTGCCTCGCTCTAGGCACTGACTGCTTTATTCCATGACTTTTTTTTTTCTCCCTCTCTCCTCCGCTCCCTCCTCCTTATTGGTTCTGTATTTTTTTTTTTCTTCATACGATCGTAACTCTGCTGCAACAAGAGCCAGTGATGGTGAATTGCTTGACCTTTCTCATTGAGTGGTGGTGGTGCGCTGTGTGGTCTGTGTCGACTAGGTTCAGCCCATACATCAAGAGAGGTTTGTTATTGTGGGCACCTTTGTTTGGTGGGAATTTGAGGTGTTGGGTGTGAATTACAAGCCATTGTACCAGCATTTGTCAGCATTAGATTTGTCTAAATTTGCAGCTATGATGCATATTCCAACATTTTTAGAAGTGCCTCTGCTTGCTCAGTAATGATTGACATTGTATAGGACACAGCATAGAACAGTCAAAAAGGCTTTCTTTAAGACACAATTTTACTGTACAAAATGTTTTATAGTTTTCACAAAATACATTTAGAAAGCTCCATTTTAAATAAAATTAAATTGAAATATTTAAGAGACAGCGTGTAGACGTTTTATCTCAGAAGCATTGCTCAGACGTAAACCCAGTGTGTGTCCATGTTCTATGTACACACTGAAAGAAAACTGCAAAACTCAAAAGAGCATGACAGATGATGCTAGAAAAACCCTCCCATGGTCTTCAATTATAAATAAGGACTGCGGGGTTCGACTGCAGTCTCACGAACTCGAAGCCAATGTAATCGAACAGAACGTGTTTACAAAATTTTGCAACACAAGACTAATATCTTTAAAAAAACACTGTGTACTAGATGAAATACAAAGGCTTTGGTCTGTTTTACAATCAACAATGATTAAATCTGATATGTACTTGTAAACAACTGCCAAACACTTAAGTTTAAAACTCTGTCAAGCAATGTTTAATCATAATTATAGGAATTAAATATTTCTAGTTGCACAATTTTTTTTTTGACCATAGGACACTATAATACAACTATACCTAAGAGACAAATTGTACCTGACCCTAAAGAAATGTACTTCATGATGCATGGAACATTTATAGAATATTCTCGGGGATATAAATGAAATCAACTTTTATTGGAGAAATCTTTCTGGAAGATTTCTAGGGAAGACAAGTACTTTACATTTTGACAAAAACAAACTGGATTATATCGAAGACGCAGTCTACCATTTACAGACTACAGGTTTTCTTTTACACCTGTTTTCCACATTTAATGTTCTTCGTGGTAATCTAGAGTCAATCCAACCACCGAAGCAAGAGGTCCAAGTTGTGTTGCATGTCGCACCGTCTTTGCACACTTTGAGCTGTTGATAGTGATCCGTGTTTAGGGAGCCAGCAAACGCAGGCCCTTGTCAGAGGAGTCAGGACCACAGCCTCAGTGGGTGGATCGAGTTTGAGTTTCCTCTGCTAAATATCCATTCGTAAGAAATAAGACCAATAAATAGTTTTTTTTTTTCGACACAGTAAGAGTCTTCCCTCCAGCTTTTTCGTCTTTAATGATATGCAACAGCGTCCAGAGACCATGCAGTGGCTGGTAGAAAGTCTCGATATAAGCAGATTAAAAGATAGTCATGGCAGAATCTCTCAGGTTCTCTCCTCTCAAACAAACGCAAGACCAACATGGTTTTCTAGCAGTCCATCTATCAGTACTTGATCTTGGTTTTTCATATTAACATACAAATGGCCATTTACTAACACACCAGAGAAAAAAAGGAAACAATGACTGAAGTTGGAAATAGAAAAAAAAAAACAGATAAGTTTTTGTTCCATAAAAATTTAACACCGGGCACTTTACAGAGGTCCATTTTTTTTCCCGTTATTTCCATCGTTGTTCTCTCTTCCAAGTCCTCGTTTGAATGTGCCTAGAGCTACAGAACAGCACACAGTCCCACTGGAAAAACAAAGCCCAGACGTCCCAAGGCTCTCCCAGAGTCTTTCTTTCTTTCGTTCTTTCTTTCCTCCTCTCCCCTCCTTGTCCTTCGCCTCTTCTCAAACCCCTCTCGCCTTCTCTACTCTCCTGTGCTGTGTATGTGTGAGGAGCACTGCCGCAGGGCGATGGTGGAGTGGGTGGTTACAGGGTGAAGTAGCTCTTCTCTCTACTGTAGTCTTGACCAGTACTGAGACATGTCAGGCTCGCTCCCTGGGACTTGGACAGGGACAGACACTCCAGGAGAGATGAGTCCTGCAGAGACAAGAAGAGAAGGACGTCAGGAAAAGAAAAAAAAAACAAAGGAAAAGGAAAAAAAGCCCCGTAATTCAACATGCTTAATTAGATGAGTGGATGCACCATGCACAGTTATGTGACAGCTAACACTTGTTAGCCTTATAGCACAGAGCATTGTGCTTTAAACGCCTGCAAATATTTAGACGGGCAGTAGAGCTGCAGTGAGTCACAATGCTCTGCACATGGTTGCACAGTAAAAGGCTTGCAAGCTCGATCAATTGAGGCTTTGGCAGTGGCATTTAAATAGAGAGAGTACAACAGCAAATGAATCAAATTAATTAGCAATTTAGCACAGAGGAAATGTGGTTATGCATGATTAACTCTTCATGACTATAACCGGTATATATGGCTCTCAGTAACAGCATCCTAATGGGGTGGAACTAAACTATGGGCTGGAGTAGTGGGACTGACATGATGGCGTAGAGCGGCGATGAAATGAGCTTCGTTCATGCAACTGCAGAAGGAAAATGATATGGAACGTAGAGATATCGATCCGCAGACGTTTTAAAGCATGAAGTTTCAGAAAGAAAAATGAAAAGTTGCAGCAACAGATTATGAATCAAAGGTGGCTATGTAGTACCCCCAAATTACAGGAAAGGTGGCAGATATTTCAGAGAGTGCACTGTTCTGATTAATTCCCAAGCATGTTGGTAAACAATGAACTTTCTGCCTACCTGTTGAGGTGGTACCAGAAGTGGTCATTGATTGGCTGTTCATATGTGCCTGCATATGAGGGGGCGTGTATGTGTCGTAGCTCCGCCCGTTCACAGGCGGACTGGTAGGCAGCATGCAGGAATAAGAGGAGGTCTGGCTGGGCTATAGATGGGGAGAGAATGTTATATTAGCTTAGCCAACCATAGTTGTAGTCTGTAATACTGTAAGCTCTCACAGGCAAATGTGTCCTGATTTAATTTTATTTATCTTTTTAGTTGTAATTCTCTTACTAAACGTTAATTAAAAATACGATTTTAAGGAAACTTTTTTTTTTTTTTGCCCAGGAAACAATTTAAATTACACATGGTGTGCTTGATTCCACTTTTACAATCATATCAATCATCATAACATATTACATAAAAGGTATATCTTTATGTATAACACTATACATACTGACTACTGAGCATTACGGTCTTTGACTTACTTGCATAGGTAGATTGTTTGCCATGGTGAAGCTGGGCATGGGGGGCAGCGCACTGTAGGTGTTTGTGAGTGCAGAGTCAGGTCTACCCAGCATTGACCCCGAGGTGAAAGACACTGGTTGGGGAAAAAAAATAATAATAATATAAGTGGTTAAAACCCCCGCTGACACCACACACGGTCCTCCAATGTGAGAGAGCGTCTCATTAGCGTTAAGTAGTGCGTGCGTGAGGCGACGCCTTATTTGACAGGCTGATAGGCCCGGGCAGATACTGTACAGTGTGTGTCTCCGGTGATTGACTTGTGAGCGCGAGCTTCAGCTCTGCCGGTGTGCCCTCCCGCCTGATTCGGTAATTACGCAGATAGTCAGCTGAGAAGTTTTGCTCAATCATCCATCAAAAGGAAAACCACCGGTGCTTCTTCGTGTGAACTAGAGCGCATAGCCACCGAGGCCTCTTTCCCCTCTTTTTTTTTTAATATATATTAATCCGCAGGCTGTCACATAATAACATTTTAGTAATATCTCACATGGATCCTGCCTGGCTTGAACCCGCGGACAGTAAAATGTGTTGCTACTTACTTTATTACAACATATGACTACTGTAACCCAGTGTGACCGTGCAGCATTTGTGCAACACAATTGCTGAGAAACTCTATTTGAATATAACATTTTAATAGTATTGTAAGTGGTGGTGTCCATGTAAGTATCACCCCAGCTGTGGCGGACCTACCCGGCGTGGTTGGCTGTGGGATGGCCTGGTAGACGCTGGTGCTAAAGCTGCTGCTGATGGGAATGTGACTGGAGGAGTTGTTGGCCTGCCGGCGCTGGTTCCGCAGCTTCTCCTCTCGCCTCCACTTTGCTCTTCTATTTGAGAACCATACCTGCGACGAAAGCTCCTTATTAGTTCTCTTACATACATTTGTCCCCCCCCTTTTGTCAACTTTTATAAGAAACGTTCCCACCACCTGGTGTAAAAAGTTCCGATCACTCACTTGTATTCTTGCTTCGGGCAGGTCGATTTTCGCTGCTAGTCTCTCTCGCGCGAAAACATCTGGATAGTGAGTTCTTTCAAATTCTGCAATGCAAGACAACAAAAAGTGTCAGTAAATACGGAGTACATTAGATCGAGGCTAATTAAATCGTTGTACGGCTACAAGTTGATCCTAAAAGTCTTAACCTGCTAATACTGTTATTCGTTTATTAAATTAGACCATTAAGTTTCTTTCTTTTTGAATTCAAGAACGTGTCCATTTTTTTTTTACTAATAACATTCTGTAAGAGAAATTAATCAAATGTGGTGGATATAAATAAATGTATATAATATAAAAGTGATTGACTGCTTGCTCGACCTTTTTCCAGAGCTTCAATTTGCTCCTGTGTGAAGGACGTGCGATTTCTCTGTAGTTTCCTCTTGAGCTGCAGCCGCATCTGTGTCTCCTCTGAATCCTCCCCGTTCGAGCTGATGGAGTTTGTGTTTTCTCCTGCACCATCTTGTTGTTGGCACCCATCTGCAAAAAATAAAATAAAATAAAAAAATCATATAATGGAAATATACATTGAATTAAGCTAATTAAATAACACATTCCTCGGGTCTCGTGTTGTATCAACCTGCAATTAATTGCACAGACAGCGGTGTAACATCATTAATTAAAGGCCCTATCACGGTTGATTTCATTCAAAATCACAGGAACGATCGCAGGTTCTTCTTAATGTTGCCATGATTACTGCCTGCGTGACCAGGAACAAAATGGGGGGGGGGGAAGGGGCTTCGCGGTTAAACTGTTTATAAAATATTGTGGGAAAAACATGCTGGCTCCGCGTACTTATCGCTTCCCAACAATGGCGTGTGTTCTCAAAAGGTTAAGAGAAATGTGACAAGATGTGGCGAGCCTCTTTTCAGAGCCTATGAAATGTATTAAAACCCCAAACTCTCTAGCCCCCTTTTTAGGGCAGAGCAATGCCTCAATGGTCGCTCCCATATGGGCGTTGGTATAGCCATTGAGGTGACCACCAACTTTTGAATGGGAGAAGACGCTTTTCAGACTGATACAATGCCTCCAGGAGTAAGGGAAACCATTAAACTATGGACACAGCCAGGGACGAGCAGTGAGCCCTCGGTGGGTGTAATATATGGGGGGGGGGCTATTGGAGGAGATGACAAAAGGATCCTCTCTCTGTGGAGGCGCGCAGGCTATAGCACTTTTGGCATTGTGCGCACGAGGATCCCAGTCAACAGAGCTTTGAGTCCAGTGTGTTAACCCTTATCCACTACCATCATTAATCACGTCCCCCGGCCGGCTACACGCCAGTCAGGATTTCTGTCTTCAATTGGAAACAAATGAGTGAGGAGAGAGCATGCGAGCCCCCCCCCCCCTGAACAACCAAAATAAGTCCAATCTATTCACTGCCCCTTCAGTTGCAGGGTGAGGCTTATCGACTAATGTCCGTCTTGTTGTTGGACATCATTATCACACCGAGGAGTTAATGCGAAATTAAGCAGGGGGAGCGTCGAGAGAGGGCGGCCGTATGTCATATCTCACCGACGTCGTTTTTATTTCTGTTTTTCTACAGGCGAGGCGAGGAGTGCCTTGCTCAAGGACAAGAGGTCGCCGCAAGGACGGAACAGGGGGCAGAGCGGCCTGCATAGCCACGCACCAAGCCACCGCGCCCTTTAGAAAGAAAGCATGTAGGTGTACACCCAAAATAAATCTTCATTCTGTCCAACTGGTGTTGTCTTGTGTGAAAGATGCAGCAGGTGGAAATTATATTAAAGCGTTTCCATCCCAACACTGGCCGCACAGTGCTGCTGAGAAGGGGCCTTTACATGTCTGGCTGCGGCCCTGAAAACAGATTTAGTGTGTCTACACGTGACAGTCCGAGCTCACTGGGGGAAACCCGATGCGACATGTTTCTTGACAATTTCCCTCGCTGAAAAATGGACCAAAGTATTCTTCTATAGGCCAATAGTTTGTATCCACGCTATTTGTTTCTTCACTCTGGATAATCCATAAAAGGAGTGAATGCGCAGCCATTATCCGTCTGCCAGACCCACTGACGCTGGGATGGGATTTGTTTTCTTTATAAAAGCGCTGGGAAATAAACTCATTCTTTAGTATCACGATGCCTCAGCCAGTGAGGCGGAAAAGCAGCAAGCAAAAAAAAAAAAAATAAAGAGAGAGAGAGAGAGAGAGAGATACCGAACCAATTGCGGCACCTTTCAGCTGCTGAGACCGGATCAAAACACTCTTGAGAAACCGCTTAGAACTGAAAGAGAAAGTGAGAGACTAAATCCTATAGACGGGATTTAGAGCCATATAGCCAGCGAGTGAGAAGGAGAAAGAGATAAAAGACGAACTCGGTGAGGAGTTTTATTCGTTCTTCTTTGGACAGAGTTGTCTTCTTTTGGTGCCCTGTCACTCTCCATGTAGCCATTACATCTGCTTACTCGGCTGTCGGGTGGAAAACATATTTTCGCTCCCCTGAGACAACTGCTTTACTTAAATACTTGAATTAAAAACACAATAAAGAACTCATTATTATTATTATTAGTAGTAGTAGTATTATCATCATCATTATTATTATTATTATTATTATTATTACTGTGTTCTAATGTATATAACAACACATGTAATCAAATGTAATAATTATAAAATATGAGCTATAGCCTAATAATAATAATAATAATATTAATAATAATAAATTAGAATCTAATGTGTTATGTACAAAAAACGGCAACCACAGTAAAACGAAACAAGAGATATTACTTTTATGTATAATAACAATAACAATAATAATAATCATCATCATCATAATAAAAGTTGTTGTTATTCGGAAAAAGTAAGTTAATCGTTTTAGCTGTTAATGTAATTGTTTCCGCTTTACTGCTTGTTGATAACAGGCCCACGTGTCCAAATGGTCACCAAACAAATGCAAATGATTATTTTCTAGGACTGAATTCCAGGCACTTGCATTTCCCCTTCCTGGTGCACAGACATTACACACAGTGCTTCCTCGCAATACTCGTTCAATGGGTGGATATTTAAGAGGCAAAGCCAACGTGAAAGGTCGCGTTTCTGGTAAGACAATCGGCCTGCAGTGGGCCGACAGGAAACCCTCTGAAGTGGACTGTTTCCACAGCAGTCTTGCCATCTCCACACTCCTGCATGTTGCCATAATGAGAGACAAAGCCCCCTCTAATGAGCAATTACACGTAGCGCGGACCGTTCCCATAACCAAATCATTGCGTGTGAAGGAAAACATTCCTTTGTACTAACATCCCCGCACACAGCTCCCCGGCTCTGCCTCCCCATCAGGAGGGTAGGAAAATGCAGGCTGTTGGATGGACACCTCTGCTGAAAGGACAAGCCGCTGTCACGCACATCCACGTCCGGGACAGTGGAGGCATTCAGGCCGCATGCATGGCCTATGGCTTCCTCTAATCGACTAGTCTTAATTGGGGGGTGTTGTTCAGGGCATCAAAGCACACGAACACAATACCTTCCTGCAAACAGAGGAATGGCGAGCTGTAAAACTATTCATATTCTAACGTGATCATATGCGGTGACCTCTGTGGAGTTCACTGTGGTCCTAAAGTATCCTCCAGAGACAGTGCAAGGCAAATCTTTTTTTTTTTTTTTTTTTTGGTGGTGACGGAACATAAATATCACCGAGCTTGAGAACCTAAAACCAGACCTACAGACCTTCTAGTATATCGTGTATATTCTTCTTGGATTCAACCGTGCGCGCGTCAAGGTGTCTTTATTGCCACCGTGCGATAATGAGGCTCACCTTGGTTGGGCTGCCCTGGCACTGATGTTCCGGGGTACCAGCCGGGCCGGGTCCCCCAAGTTCCTGTCTGACCGTTGAGCATTCTCAGCTTGTCATACATGCCATCTGCGCCCATCTGTTGCTTTTCACTAGCCAGGTTGCGGAGGACTCTGTTTATCGATGACACCTGAATGACAAATTGCATATGATAAAAGTGAACATCAGACGGAGCGCCGTGACAGTGTGTTCTCTATATGTGGGCACTCACGCACGCACACGCACACACACACACCTTATAATCATAATAAATCTGCACAAGACAACGTTCCTGCAAAGCGCACAAATGGACAGCACGCTCGTTCTAATTGACTGTATGTTTGGGTGATCACATATGCAGTGACCCCCCCCCACCCCCACATCACACACACACACACACACAGTGTATTTAATAAGACTGAATGGTTGGTTGCCCATCTCCTTTTCCTCCAATGCATGAGAGAGAAAAGAAAAAAAAAGAAGTTTCATGTGGCAAATTAAATCATGCACATAACTTACAGTCAGTACACTTACACTGGGAATGTTGTCGTTGGTGCAGACTCCCTCCGACAGAAGTCTGTCACGGATCTCCCACGCAAAGATAGACGGGCACTCCCGCTTGTACTGAGCGATTTTCGCGACCACCTCTGGAGTGGCGACCCTGGGCTTGCTGCCGCCTATTGCTCTCGGTCTTATGGAGCCAGTTTCATAATATCTGCCCAGGATCTTGCTCACACAGCCGTTGGATACCTGTATAGAAAACAAAAGACACAATTCACATACATTATTTACGACTATTAACGGAATTTCTAAGATGGCGTCAAATAATTATCACCTTTTCACTGTCCAGCACTTGGACTTCATCATGGGTCTATAAACACAAAAAATATGCCTTGAATAGTATATTGGGCATTTCTTGCAATAGATTTATTCTTTACAAGAGCAGGCAGATTACTTTCCGTTATTTCAGCCTTATTACATTTCCAGTAATCGGAATGATGTAACTAGTAAAAAGCAAATTTACTGACTTAAAAAAAAAAAATCTTTAAATGTAACAGTTAGGCTACAAGAAACGTGGATTTACTGTGAAAATCCTACCGTTATGTCTTTCGTATTTTGTTTAAAAAAAAAAGTAGTTTGCATCCGTTGAAAACAAAGTCTGTAATAAACGTGTTTTATGTTGAGAAAGGAGTGTGACTGTCACCTGCAGTATCCTGGAGATGTCGCAGGGTCGAGCACCACTGTGAGCAAGTTCAACTATTTTCTGCCTGGTGGAATCCGGCAGCGGTCTACCATTAACAAACACACCACCAAGCTGGTTTACGCCACTGTGACCTACATGGAGACAAAAGCATCGCGAGTCATCACATCGTTTTATAACCGCAATTAAATCACAGTGATAAAGCAAATGGTTTTCATTTAATGGAGAGGAGAACGGCGGGAGCGTTTAGGATAACCGAGTTAAAGATGAAACATGAAGACAGGAGGGCAGAAGATTCATTGCAGCTGACTTCCAAAACAATTAAATGAACTGTCGTATGCTTGTAAAGAAAAAAAAACTGTTTCAAATCGAAGTGCACTGGCAAAACAATAGTTGTAAGAAACATTCCCATCTGAAGACGAGCATTGCGCAGTTATTCACTAACACATGCAGAACATGGATTAAACGACAATAGCCTCACATAAACTAAACCAAAACATCTCGATATGTTTTTTTTATTTTTATTTCTAATATTAAATGAACACACCAATCGGTATTTAGCCCCCGGGGAAACTCAACCAACCTTTTATAAAAACGTCAAACTTCGGTATTAAAACATTCGCACCGTTATCCATCCCCTCCTGCACAGCTGCGCATCACCAAGACCAGCGCCTCACCCACAAACCGTCCTCAAAATAAAAAACCAGCAGCACCGACAATCACACAAAACACTGTACCTGGATAAAGTGTTAAATTAGCTTTCATTCCAAAGCGTCGCCTTTTTTTGGGGGGGGGAAAGTGACGTTAAATCGACGCCTGCGACAGTCCTCCAAAACACACAGTAATTGCGCATCAAAAAGACAAGGCGCCGGAATGGATTCTAGCTCAAAAATAGCAATTCTTAAGATTGGTTATCGTCTTAAAACAATATTCCTTTTTTTAAATGGAAATGATCTTTAAATTGTTCTATAGCATCTCTTTAAAGCACATGAATAAGCCCGCAAACCTGAAGCCAAATGGGAGAGCTGACTCCCCGGAGTGCCTGAGCCGCTCTCTGTTTCTCCGCTCCCTTCCCCTGCGCTGCCGCCCGGTACATTGACTCCGGGAGCAGAGGCTCCTTAGCAATAAATAAGCTCCAAATATAGAAGAGGGGGAAAATATGATGAGCCTGCCTGACATTTGTCTTTAAAATAAAGCTAGCTGCACGTCAAGTTTGAGCTTAATTTCTGGAAATAGGCGGAAGTCGCCTCGGATCATGCATGGGAGGCTAATTGAAAAGATCAGTTGGAGCACTTGTGGCAGGCATGTCACTTTATGACACCGCTCTGCTTTTGAAAATCGCATCGTCACGACAAATAGTAGCATGATAAAACGACCCTTTCTGTCTGCATTTGGATATCACTCAGACAAAATTGGACGCTACTCGTTTACCCTCCGAGGGAGACTTCGTTTTAAGGTGGCCAGGGGCTACGCGCGGTCACACAAACGAGGCCGCGCCTGGATTCTTAACATATTAAAAGTGACATGCAGTCGTCCCCCCCCCCACACCCCACCCCGCCACCCCTCCCCTTGTTTGTATTTGACAACAAATGCTCACAGCCACTGCAGTCCTGTTGTGTGCGGTCGGTGGGCGTCTTTGCTCCGCTTTAAACGTATTTTATAGAAATGATCAAAACGGCCTGTTGGGAGAAAATGAACCTGTTTAACGGAGAACCGTGGGGGGGGGGGGGGCGGCGGGGGGGGCGGGGGGG